>JAQGBD010000116.1:0-47573 GCA_034698165.1 Punctoribates punctum
GTTCTTTAATCACCCATTGAAAAAGCATTAATGAATCAAGACCAATAATCATAGTCATGAGTTCGGTTTCACTTTTTTAGGGCCCTGATGATTAGTAATCATTTGGTTATTGTATTATATAATAATAGTTTGGGTTTTACTTTCAAATATCAGTTACAGTTTGTTTCGTTCATAACATTCAAGTTTTTGGTTATTTTAATATTTTCCCATTTTTTGTGAATTAAATTCATTTGATTTGAAGACTCAAAGATTTGATTTATTAATCCGATTGACTAATTAAATATCAATTAGAATTCTATATGTCTTTCACCCCATAAATGATGAGAGCGTTGATTGAGATTCAGATTACATTTGATACGAATATATCACAACTAATCACAAATAAGTTGTTAATTATTTCGAATTAATTTTGTCTCTGAAACGACTTTTCAACGATTTCTGTGAAAAGACTCTAAAATGATGTCGACATCAAAGCTTCTGAGTTATGACATGAATCTTAAAAAGTCTTAAATCAAATTCTCGGCTTCTGATTCAAATATTACAGAATTAATTAAATTCTCTTTTTATGATACCTAAGATGTATCGATACTTAAAAGTGTACCTTGGTGAACCCACCTATAAATAATTTCTGTTTTCACACTTCAAAACACTTCTTAAACTCAATAAATTTACTGAAAAACTCCGACTCAAGCGATAAATTTCAAATTGAGTCTTAATATATATTATATCTTCAAAATGGCATTTAATTGAAATGTTATGCTTCTAAAAAAGGAACAAGTCAATTCCATTGACGGTACTATAATTTGATAAGCTTTCAAAAAGAAAATAATTAACTCAATTAAACGATTAATTAAAGCGACAAATATGAAGATTGAAGACTTGGAAAAACGGAATTGTTTGGTGAAATTGAATTGATTGAGAAAAATGATCGAAATTGGAAAGTAGTCACAAATCTTATAATTTCGAGTGAATTATAGAAACTATTCCAGTGGTAACCGATGAGGACCGCACTCCTTCATGTCATTGACTGAACTCGATTTTATGAATTTGCTATAAAATAGTCACTCATTATCACAATAATAATAAATAATTATCGGATTTTTATAGCCTTTCTATCGAATTGATATTTGTATTAATATTTTTAAAAAACTAATTCTAAAAATAGTCATTAAATTGATATAAAAATTAAAAAACCGGTTAAAACTTGAATAATAAATTTGTTGATATTATTCTAGTAATACAGAGAATTTGAAACAACAGATTTGATTCAAAGGACCCTCGATTTGACTCAAATCATTTGAGCAATGAATTCAGTCGAATAAATATGGTCTACTGGTGTGAACTAGGTTACTCGCAAGGATTGCAAGTATCGTTTTAATAGTCTAAGTCTCTTTGAGAGATACTATTAGTAAATTATCAGGGATTGTTACAAATAAAAAATTTTATAGCAAAATAAATTGAAAGATAAATCAAATCAAGAAAAGTAAAGAAAATTTGAATAAATAGTAATAAAATTAATTAAATGAATATAATTCCAATGATTAATGTGCTAGCATATCCCAAATAGCATATCCAAAATAGCATATCCCAAAATTTCAAATCAAATATATTAATAATGTTAATTAAAAGACCATATAATCTTAGTCAATTTTATCAATACATTTAATAGGTTGGCTGCTTCAATTTTATATATGTATAATTATGTATAGTGAGCAAGCTATCAAAATTTATCAGGTACTTTTAGATAAATTGAAAACCAGGCGACATTTCAATAGAAATTTTAGGATATATTTGGTAAATGAATAATCTAATCAAGTAGAAATTATATGAAAGACCTAGCTAAGAATTTCCGTACTTCCTGACCCAAATGATCTTGCTTATCATAATTTTGAACTTTTAATGAAAACAAATTAAATGACTATTAATTCAATTTTTTTTATTTATTCTTCAAATTGAAATAAATTAGAGATAATTTTGGACATATTATGGCTATTTATTGCCAGTCTAAAGGCACCTTGATCATTGATCAATCAAAATCCATCATTTGATATGAAAGAGAGATTTGAATATTTAATGATTTAATTAAGTTTCTTCCGATACAATTTGCAAGTTTATTCAGGTAGTGGCGTATAAGATGGATAACTGGAATACGAGAACTATTGAAATAAATGAGCATGGCTCACACACAAAAAAGGAGATCTTTGTTCACCGGTGAACTGTTCGCACGAATTGTGTTCACAAACTTGTAATTTGTTTAAAAATTAGACTCGTTTTCAAAGACAACTGAAACTAAATAAGAAATTATTAATCAATTGATGAGTAAAACGAATATTTTTTAAATTCAAAACACCATTAAATCGATTATTAATTAGTGGGTTAATCGCCATAATATGGGAGAATCGATGGAAACCAGGCTCAGGATAATTCCCACAAACATATTGTCGACTTTCATATCAATCATAAGAGCGAATCCCGGATATAATCAGACGTTTGGCGCTTAAGTTATGCCGATTGAGAGAAAAGAAATACTTTTCAATTCAAGTCAATAAAAGATTGAAAGCATTCAAAATACTTGAATCAAATATCAGTTATTATAGGCTTTAAAAATATGCAAAAATAGAGCCGAAATTCCTATGGAGAAGAACGTACGCACCCTTTGAATATTGAAATCAGCCAGGACAATAATCAATAAAAATAAAACTCCAGCTGAAATAAAAAAAAATAATAATAAATGCCTTCACAATAATATATTTATTTATTTATTCAATTCTTTGCGATAAAAATTTATTTTTTTATCGCATTCATAATGAGTTTTGCAGTAATAGTGGTAAATATCTCCGGGAATGTCCCGAAACATCCGCTCATCAAAGATATCATCACTTCTTTCATGTAATTCATATTAAACTTAGCCCTGAGTTGTCTATCAAAACAAAGACTATATGACTGACCCCGTGATGTGGTGACCGAAAACCTGTTAAATCAAATTCAATTTTGATATAAATTTATTGGAAATTTGATTGAAAGTTCATTTGACTTCATTATATCAAATAAAGTTTTATTTATTCACGAATATAGCCCTGCTTAGTTTGCATCCAATTATCCCCTAAAACAGCATTTATTTCGAATCTATTTTATGAGTTTTAAATAATATATATTTAAATTATGTCTAAATTTGAATTCAATTTCAGAAAATAATGAATAATCAAAGATTTGAAAAGAATTTGAATTTCATATTACTCTTTGGTTCTTTGGGTTTGTTTTTAATCAGGGTTATCCTCAAGACCCAATGACATTATCAGAGATATGCTGGTTTTTTTTATCAAAGTATAAATATTCCTCAAGTACTTTTGCTCAAAAATTACCATGGTTGATTTTTTATTTACGATATTTTGCTTTTTTCAACTTCTAATTCGCATATTTGAATGAAAATTAATTATTTTAAGAAATATCTGTGTATTTGGAGTAATAGTTTTGATAAGGAATAGAAGAGAAGACCAGAAGTAAACACTTCACAAGACATTGACATTGAATTCAAAGGAAGAGAAGTGGAAATCACTTTATCACTCGATTATGAGGAGTGACAGCATTTGTCACAACTGTTTTCATATTTCTTCAGCTTAAGATATATTGTTGTAAGATAAGCAAGATGGATTAATTACTGAAGGTGAAAAACAAAAATGTCAAATTCACTGATAAATACTCATAAATAGGAATTTATGTAGAATTAAATGCAAATCAGAGTAAAATTCAAATTAAATCTCAAGAGATTAAGATTAGTATAGTTTATATTCAATATACTGTAGAGAATTTAAAATGAGCTTGTTGTAAATATTTTTTAAAAATCCAGCACTTGTTGTGTTAGGAAAAACACTCAGCATTTGAGAGGAATTTGATTTTCACGTCAATTGTGAGATATTGAAAAACAGGCACTTCTTCTGACTCTTGTCCTTAACTTAAACCGGAATTTGACTTCAGTTCGAAAATCTCTAAATTTATTTCAAAATCCAAATAATTTCCAAATTAATGACAAAAATTATTCAGACCTACAATAGGTTTTCAATACATTATTAAATCCGATGATTTATTCGGTTCTTCTCCCATATTTCACTAAAGTTTATAAATCATACAAGGTTAATTGCCTGTCATTACATTGAAATTTTGATCCCTCGCTCATTGCTATTCCACCGAAACTCAACAACCTTTCAACCGACAGAAGGGTCCGTTTTTACATTCATTTTATACAAAGAAGTTATGCATTAAATTAGAATAACAAGCATTAAGCCATGTTCTACGTTGCACTTAGACTTAGTACGTAAACACTTTATTTAGAGTGTAAACAAACTAAAGTGTGTTCCATATATGCACGTGTGTTTCACACTTTCAATTGTCAAAATGGAACATATCTATGCCTTGTGTTTACATTTAATTATGACATATTTCGAATTAATTATACAATTAATTGAATTTGATATGAAAATTATGAACGAAGAAATGTTATTCATTGAAGAAATTATGGATAGTTATATAATTTATTCAAAATCTATTGAAAACATCAACAAAAAGTAAGTCAGAATCCCGTCTAATCACTGCAACGATATTGAATGTGCTCATAGAACTCGGAGGTCGAACTAGATAACTTTAAATTGATATTTTCTTAGAGTATGTCGAAAACGTCGATTTGAAACAAAACCAACTTATCAGAATAAGGGGTGGTTTGAAGTAATGGTACCCAAAATGACTGAAGATATATTCAAAGAAAACTTCAGAATGAATAGAAAGACATTCTTCTATATTGTGACCAGATTAGAAGAAGATATAAGAACTAAAGATACTTCATTTCAATTGAGCACACCAGTTGAGAAAAAAATAGCAATTGCCCTAAATGTAAGTTCAATTGAATGTGCTCATAGAACTCGGAGGTCGAACTAGAAAGCTCTTTTAATTTAAGGTGTTATCGACAAATAGTGAATACAAAGAAATCGGTGCTAAATATGGTGTCGGAAAGACAAGTGTGCACCGATTTGTAAAACTATTCATCAATTCGTTTTATCGGCGCCTTGTTTCCGAATTAATCAAAATGCCAACTGATGAAGAATTCGAAAGAATAGCCATCAATTTCGAACAACAATGGCAATGGCCTATGGCTATAGGAGCAATTGATGGCTGCCATATTCCAATCAACGCTCCGATTGAATTGGCAACAGATTATTATAATTTTAAGGGATGGCATTCGATTCTTTGTTTGGCAATATGTGATGCCAATTACAAAGTAAGTCAGAATCCCGTCTAATCACTGCAACGATATTGAATGTGCTCATAGAACTCGGAGGTCGAACTAGTTAGCTCTTTAATAAGTCTTAATCTATAGGTTTATTATCTGAAGACTGGCATTCCTGGAAGAACTAATGACGCCGGAGCCTTCAAAAACACCGATATCTATCGCACAGCAGATGAAGGCACTCTTTTCCCCAAAAAGACAAGAAGGTTTGGGGACATAGAAGTGCCATATCATATTCTAGGTGGGTCTACTTCAAAATCCCGACAAAATCAGTTAAATAATTTATTCTCTTAAACGGGGGTTTGTTGTTCTAGGTGATAGTGCTTTTGCCCTGAAGACATGGCTGCTGAAGCCATATATTTTCAGCCAAAACCTAAATTCAGGTCAAAAGCTTTACAACCGGCGTCATAGTCGTGCTCGAAGGGTCATTGAAAATACCTTCGGTTTATTTAAGACCAGATGGCGAAGGTTTTGCAACTGTCTTCAGATGAAATTAGAAGATTGTGGTAAGTAAAAGAGTTTTCTAGTTCGACCTCCGAGTTCTATGAGTACATTCAATAATTTTTCTTTTATAGCAAAAGCAATTCAAGTTGGATTCGCTTTGCATAATTTATGCGAAAGTGAACGCGAAACTGAAATTCAAGCATCATTTGAAGAGCTCATTGACGACGATATCAGACACGAAGTTGAACAAAATATCGCTAAACAACTTCGAGATGGTTTGAAAGACTTTTTTATAACACAAAATATTTAAGAAATAAAACGATTAGTTTTGAAAAATTAATTTTAATACAAATATTCAAATAATTAAGTACAACACCTCGGCAGGTACCTAGCTCGTCTATTTTTCATTGAGTTTCTTCTCAATCAAATCTAGAACTCTCGAAGCTTTGAGACCAATTTCTTCAATCCTTTTGTTGACTTGGTCTCTACTCTCCATCAAAATTTTCATCCGTTCTTCATGTCTTTGCCTGGTCTCTTCTAAGAACTGATCAAATTTTGATGATTGGATCTCAACTACTTGAGATACTGATTTTCTCTTATTTGATCCTTTTCTTAGATTTGAAATGGCTTCAGACATTGAAGTTTCGGATGGAGTAGAACTGTCTTCTGTTTGTTCAATTGCCTAGATAAAAAAGAACAAAAAATTAAGTACAACACTTCGGCAGGTACCTAGGTCGTCTATTTTACCGTTGAATCCAGGATTGTGGCCATTTCTTCATTGAAGTAATGGCTGCTCTGCAGAATCTCATGCACATCCTTCCAATATGGCCACGAAGAAGGACTTCCTCCGGTTATATTCGGTTTGGACTTCTTATACGAGTGCTTCATATTCTCTAACTTTTTCTTTATTTGGTCAGCACTCTTTTCGACTCCTTCTTCTTTCATTCGAACAGACCAATCTTGAAACAATTGTTTCTTTGGACCAATTGTCTTCAATTCGGTCTGTTTTTCACGCCAAATTGCGATGAATTTGATCGTTGATTCGTGAAGCCACGTGTCTCTCATCTTCTGAGCTTTTGGCGTGACATCCATTTAGTTCGACCTCCGAGTTCTATGAGCACATTCAATATCGTTGCAGTGATTAGACGGGATTCGGACTTACCTTAATTGATTTATAATTGTTTAAATTCAATTGCACTGGTATTTCAATATCTGTTTATATTTCACTGAAAATACTTTAAGTGTTCACTTTAGCAATAAAGTATGACTTTATTTAAAGGGTGACTAAAGTATACTTAACTGTTCCAATACATGCTTTATATAAAGGGAAAACCGGTTAAAGTGCAAGGCGGAACATGGCTTTAAACACAAAAACACATATGACTTGAGTGTAGTCGTAGTTCACAGACTTCACAGACTTTTAAATTTCATGCAAATCAGCTGTCATTCAATATGCAGTTCATAAACAACGTATGCAATAATTGCGGTTCAAATTGAATAATCAATGTTTGGTGAAAGAGCCGCCAATTTGACGAATATCTGAAATCAGTTATCTGATAGCCTTCCTCGCAGTGCAGTTAACTTGTTCTGAATAAGCAGGTGGTTAATTGTGAAACTGTCCAGTGTAAAACCTGTTCTCAATGGCAATTTATAATGTGGTGAAATAAAACTGAGCTTCAAATTGTATGTGAAGTCAGATCAGATTTTTAGGTTTACTTCATTGACTATCTCTTCAATGATATGTTGTGTTGTATAGGGTCTGACTCTATGGTAACGTTTTTTACACTCCAGAGAGTTGTGGCTGAAGAGTGAGTGAATTGTACGAAGAGTTCAAATCCAGTGATTGTTATACTGTATGCTGTGCTGAGGCAAAGGTGTTGCCCCTCTATTGCCGTCTATGTTGTGCTCAAACGTTGACTTTCATTGTTGTCATACAATTTCCTTTTGGTTATTATCTCTTCAATAATATAATATTTAATTGTTTTGTTGCCATAATTTTAAACTTTGAATTGAATGCCAATAATCGGTAAGTGAGAGAGAGATGAACCAAGTTTACATTCGTTTAAATGGCTTCAAAGCCTCTGTTTTGGCTCAATTTCAGGTCCATTCGTATGTATTTGGAGCTCATTATTGATCATAATTTTGAGACCTAATTACTAAACAAATGGACTTCAAATGAGGGCTAAAATATTAATTAATAAAAAGATGAGTTCAGTAAATGTCAACCAATTAATCATTTGTCGTCACATTTGAATATCAGAGAAGTTTGTGGCTCATGGGGCGAGTGTCACGTGTCTGGCCCTCGGACAGAAGTCCGGACGGGTTATGGTCACTGGCGGTGAAGATAAAAAGGTCAACCTATGGGCTATTGGCAAACAAAATTGTATTATGGTATGTAATGCGTTCTTACCATTATGTCTTTAACTTATCTATTGTTTTCTTCAAATAATCTACGTTGTTTTGCAAGTTGCTAGTTGCTAGTTCACTTCTGGTTTAATTAATTATTTAACATATGATTAGATTCTATAAAAAATGTTAGATATTTAAAATAATGGGTTATTTAATGTAAAAGGTTTTGCGTCCAATTAGGACACTCTAATTGGTAGCTAATGTATTGTGAACTCTTTGAGGCAAAATGTCCCTTGCCCATTTATGCCGATTCATGCACCTGTCCAATAAATTGACTAAACAGTGAGGAACTGACTTCTTTTTAGTATAACAAGAGTTGGGGTCAACTAATTATTTATAATTTAGCTGTGATTAGGTGTAAAATGGGTTGTTCCTCAAGAGTATG
The DNA here is from genome assembly GCA_034698165.1 of Punctoribates punctum. Taxonomy (NCBI): domain Eukaryota; kingdom Metazoa; phylum Arthropoda; class Arachnida; order Sarcoptiformes; family Punctoribatidae; genus Punctoribates; species Punctoribates punctum. Next base: position 8,517 of record JAQGBD010000116.1, read on the forward strand.
ACCAGGCTAGCAGTTTGATAATTGCCAGGTTTTTTGAAAAGTTCATATAAAAGTTGAAATAAGATGATTGACAAATTGCAAGATATTTATTATCACGAATGGGTGTAATCGCTGTTTATCTCAAATGCCTGTCAATTGAATTAACGAATATTTTTCTCAATTCTTTTGTAGTTATTTTGCGATCAATACTACAGTAGTTATAAATAGTTATTTCGTAATTTTAATCCTGTTTCACAATTTTAATACCCTGAACATCCTTCCTAATAGTTATTAATAATTGGTAGATCTATCCTTGGATAAATTAGTATAATTTCCTGGGCAAAGCAGTCAATTAGTTATCGATTTGTTTATTTATTTTTCAGCTTTAGATCTGAATTTAGTTTTGCCAATTTTGATCTTGTTAAAAATCTTGTATAAAATGAAATGCGGTCGCGCTCCGGGCATTTCCCCACTGTTTGTAAATGTTGGTGAATATTATCCAACTCTAATGTATCTCTAATTTCACTCATTTTTAATAATAAGTTATTTTCGATTTTCTTTGAGTTATTTTAAGCGCTTATTTCACTTAAACCAAAATAATTAATGAATCGCTTAATTATCATCTATTGTAAGGCTGTCTTCCAAAACGAGTAAATGAGAGGACAGTTTTCTCAAGAATCAGCAGATTCTTAATTAAAGGGGAAAACCTCAGCCATTATTTCAAAACTGCTGATAGTATTACGAAAACCTGTGGTTTACTAAAAAAAAATTGTCGAAAAAATGTCAAAATATTGTATTCAAAAATGGAATTAATAATAATTAGTAATATATAGTAAACTGTTTTGTTTACAATTAATAGTTTTAAATCGAGTTAAACACAAGTAAAGCAAATGTTGAGGCAATTACTAGTTTCATAAATGAGGCCGTCGTCCATACATGGCTCACCAAGGGCTTATTGCTTTTTAGCGAGTTTTGATGATAAAACACTGAAGCCTTTCTGCCCACAGAGTTGTAAATTTTATGCTGACCTTCATTCTGATTGAGATTACCTAAGCCTTACTCAATTTAAGCCCTGTGTAAGTGCACAGTACGTGTGCTCTCCTGTCAGATGCATTTTGATCAAAATCTTAATATCAAGATCATATAATAATCGTCATCAAAACCCTTGCAAACATTTTTTAGGCTCTAAATTGAAAAAATGAACAAAACCTCGGCTTTTATTATAAGAGTTAATGAAATGCTTTTGGATTCGCTATTTTTAGCGCATTATTTCCTTAAGTAATCATTTTATTAGGTTTTCAAATGTATTTTAATTTTTGAATTTATATGAGAATTAACTTCGAGTCATATTATTAACGATAAATTGATTTTTGATTTAAATTTTAAAAATATCTCTTTTATCCTCAAATAATTTGTTTTATTCAATCATTTATATGAATAGAGTTTTAAATTAAATCTTTACTTCTGTTGAACCAATTTTTGCGGTCAAACCTATCATTTGATTACTGAGTCATTAATTAGAAAAGTTATGTTATGTTAATGTATTAATGCCTGACTCCGTTGCCTCTAATGCCTTGTCTGGTCTGATATAGAGCTTGACCGGTCACACCACTGCAGTCGAATGCGCCAAATTCAGTCATAATGAAGACCTGGTATGTGCCGGATCTGCTTCGGGAGCACTCAAAGTGTGGGACTTAGAAGCGGCCAAATGTAAACTTATATAATTAAAAATTTAGATTTGGCTCAAATTTAACGCTTGAATTCAGTACTTAGAACATTGACCGGACACAAAACCAATGTCAGGTGTCTGGACTTCCATCCTTACGGTGATTTCGTAGCATCCGGTTCTTTCGATACTAATATCAAGTTATGGGATATCCGAAAGAAGGGATGTATGTATACATATAAGGTGTGTCTCATTCTTATTCATAGCTTTTCTTTGTTTCCATAATTGAATCAATAATTTATCTGAGAATAGGGTCATTCCAAAGATGTTCACTGTTTGAGGTTTAGTCCCGACGGCCGGTGGTTAGCGTCGGGCGGAGACGAGGGATCGGTTAAGGTTTGTATGATTTATATTTTGAGTTATGGTTTACTTGATTTGTGGTTTCTTTGGCTCTAGTTATGGGACTTACCGGCGGGTAAATTGCTGGCGGAGCTCAAAGAGCACAACAGTGCGGTTACAGACGTGGCCTTTCATCCGAATGAATTTCTTTTGGCCTCTTCTAGTAGTGACGGAACAGTGAAATTCTGGGACCTCGAGAGCTTCCAACAGGTGTCGAGCACTGTCAACAGTGTGGGCCCTATTCGTCAGATTGTCTTTCATCCAAAAGGAAAAGCCATTTTCGGCGGAGCGCGAGACGTGTTGAAGGTTTAAAGGATTGACACCTTTTCAGCAGAAAATTAATTTGTTTTAATGTGTGTCCAAACAGGTGTACGGTTGGGAACCGGCGCGTACTTTTGATACATTAATCATGGGTTGGGGCAAAATCAGTGATCTGTCAGTTTGTGATTCCCAACTGATCGCCGGCGGGTTCTCTCTGACAAATGTTTCTGTATTTTTGGTCGACTTGAAAAAAGTGCAGCCCTTCGGGAATCCGATGCCATCTAAACAAATATATTCGAGAGATAGCCCCTCCAGGTATGTGCTTATCAGCGAAAAACTGTTATTTTTATTTATTTATTTAGGGGACAGTCTCTTGAATATCCATAAACACGAATAGCATATAATTTATAACTAAATCTGTGAAAATCAAAACCAATTAATTTCGAGATTTAATTCGATTTCACTGTTTGTTTGTTTGCAGACAAAGCACTCGAAGGAACTTCGTTTTGGGCCAAACCAGTACTTCACATATGCAACTCGAGTATGTCTTATGTCTTCCCTTTTAAATAATTGCTTTAATTCTTGTTTTGTTAGAAAAGATTTTAGTTTTTATCCCAAATACAAGACCTAAACAATTGTTTTTTGATAGAATTGAGGCCAAGTTTGGGGCAAATTATGAATAAATATAATCTGTTTCGTGATATTCATTATAGAATCAAATCAACGATTCTATTGATTTGATTGCAATAAAAGAGATATTCGAGGAAACTGTTCTCGAAGTACGTGACTCACCTGTAGGTCATTAAACTGTAGGAACTGGACGTCGAGTGTGTTGTACTCAAACACATATTCCAATCGGGTTTTTAAACTATAGTTTCTCTCCGTTTCGTTCGTTTATCTATTTTTATATTTTATATATTTTATTGATTTGTTAATCATTTATGACTTCATTCTCGCAGTCAAACAATTATTTTCTTTTTTCTCTTAAACTCAGTTTTCCCACAATTTATGCGCAAATTATTTTAAATTAACATTTCTTTTATAAAATTAATCGTTTATTCGTTCAAACATTTAAATAAATTTTTTTTAAAAATGACATCAAAATCGGCAAAACGTCTGAGTGTTGCCCAAAGCTCTCTCTTATAGATCAGAAAACATTTAATTTTGACACTTTTCCTATTACTCACGAATAAATAATCTTGCTTATATTTATCACATTATTAAGAGAAAATAATTGAACGCTTCAAATGGTTTGTGGGATAAAAGTATTAGCTTGATAACATTATCAAATTACTATTCCAAATGATGTAATTTTAATCTCTAGTTATCTTTAGTTCTCTATTTATAGGCCATAAATAATAATTAATGCCTGGAATACACTCTTTTCGATGTTTGCCATAAGTTTTTGAAATTTTAATTAATCCTCAAATGAGTCACACATTCTTTGGATTTCTTATATGGAGTTAATTGGAATAAAACCAAATTAAAGGGATCACTAGCCTGTGCCCTATATCGACGTCTTGCACATCTCCATCCTTGTCTTTCCAGAATAGCGTCTGATAATGAGTTAGGTGTTCCCCGACCCGTTCCTTCGTCCCATTTCATAAAAAACAATTCAATTGTGAATTCAGTCTGTTATTAGATTTAAATAATAATAACTTATTTTTATTGAATTTATGTGAAAAACAATCCCTGTTTTCATATGAACTGAGTTTGCATTCACTCTAAATGGCATTCATTGCAATCAATTGTTGATTCAAAGGCCAGATATGAAGATATTTAACGTTTTTTCAATTTTCCGCATCGATTAAACACATTTGAAAGTTATCTCAACCACTGATTAAAAAGAGATTATTCCCAATAAGTGTTAAGTTGTGCTCTAATTTCTTCTTTTCGGGTATTTGTGTCGATAGATATAAATCCAATTAAACGAAAGAATTTTAGTTTAAATTTTTTTCCTAAAAAACGACTGAATCACAGAAATATTAATTTTTACACCAATTGTATAAACAGGTCATTAGAATCTAATCGCAGCGATGAGGGAGAGACGGGTACTTCTGATGGCGACGACGCGTCCATCGCTGAAATCATGAATATTGGAGATTATAAAGAGATCTTTCAGTCCCGAAGAGAATGTAAGCCCCAACTCATTGATCCACATTTTTCAGTGCACATCACAAATTTATTTTTGTTTTCCCATTGATTTTGATGTCCTCTGCACAGTATGCCGTACCCCTCCTAAAGTGATTCCGTTTTTTCCAAACGATTCATATCCTGGTCCTTTTAATTCCGGTACGAATGAAAACGAGTCTTAATTTAGTGGTCAAACAAATGGCAAATCTATTAATTAGTTGTTTATACAGATTTACAGAGAAAACTAAGTGATCCTAATTTGGCGCTCAGCTCATCAGCATTCAGCTCACCATACATACCGATGAGCCGATCGTCACAATCATTGGCCAATAGTCGTTCGTTAGCAGAGTTGGGATACATTCCGCCCCATCCTATAGATGTCCCAACACTACAACTTAAGCCATCACTAAGAGAACCACTGCCATCAATTCCTCATCAGTTGCAGCCTTTGAAAGGGGTCAGCCCTACGATCAACAATTTCGTGAAGTCGACGTCCGCCACAGGACTGAATCAATTGTCACACAACACAATCCCTAACAATAACTCGAATAACTCGCCGAACGTTTTTCCGAACCACAGGATAACGAATTTAGTTCATCCGCGTCAGTCAGAAACCGTTTCTGTGGTTCGGCCCGTCATTAATGACAAACCCAAGACAACGACAACAATCAGTACAAACGGTGTTCACCCCCAACCCCAGCAAAAGGCTGCCATTGTCTTTCCCGAAACGAGATCTCCGCCCTCGCCATCTGACCCCCCTATTGAAATGATACCCGAAACTCGTGACCATCCGGCGGGTCTGGATTTAGACGAATTCCTGCCAAAACATCTTCAGGACACCATGAGATTAGGCATTCATCCACAGCCAGAAATGTCTGAATCCGAAGCCATGTCCGCCATAATGAGAGGACACAAATCAATAGTCACTGTATTATCGCATCGAAGAAAAAACATCCGAATAATTTTGGCCATGTGGAGCTCAAAAGATCCCAGGAATGCATTGGAACAGGCCATTCATATGGAGGACCAGTCGGTTGTCGTCGATTTACTTAATATAATTACTTTAAAACCGTAAGTCTTCTGTTTTCAGTGAATTTTATTGAAAGTAATTTTGATTTTATTTATATTCAGTGCCGTCTGGACTCTAGACATGTGTCAGATCCTTCTTCCCTGTATTCAAGACCTCCTCTCCAGCAAATATGAGAGGTATGTCTTATTTATCTCTCTGTTAGCCATGTTTTATAAATACAATACCTCCTGAGTCCGGATATCTCAAAGCGAAACATCAATTCATAATTTTTTGGGTTATTTAGTGTAAAATTTCAAATTCATTGCTCATATTATTCTGATTCAGGTCTGACTCCGGGTAAAAGTTAAGCTCCGATTCCATATTAGTCCAAAAGATGTCTCTTTGGTCTCTAAAGTTCACAAAAACCAAATGAAATCATTTTTAATAACTGATCCAAAGTTAAGATATAAGAAAACAGGTTATCCATTATATTTAAATTGTGAGAGTGTCTAGCACATTTTTATCTAAACACAATTGACTTTTTCATCAAATGTTATGATTTTCACCCAAAATATCAGTTTTGATAATTGACTGAATAAAAGGAGTTTGCAATTTATCCTATAGTTGGTGACAATATTATTAGAATTTGAGAAAGGTTGTTTTTCTGTCAATAAACGATAAGTGAAATAATTAAAATTGAACAGGTTTTAAGTTTCTTTAAATTGATCACAAGGGTATCGTGTTAATGATCATGATGGATTTTCTAAATACTCAGCTATAATTGTAAAATAGATAAGATATGCTTGCTAAATAATTTTGAAACTCATTATTTGAATGCCTTGTGTCGAATGTGTGTCATCTGATGGCCATCTATTGCTTATCTTCAGTAATCTTCAGCTAATGATCTTCTTTTGGTCCGCAATTTCTTTCCCCAAATTTGAGTTCAATTCCTTATTTGTTAGGCATTTATGCAAAGAATTCAATTGATTTGCGATTTTTTCAAATATTTCGATATATTTATCAAAGTTTGGCAAAAGTTGGCTGTTCTGACTGTCCTGACAGCTGACAAGTTTGTTTCGGACAACTTTTGTGTGACTCCGTGGCATATGTATTGTCTGATTGAGACCTTTTACCTGTTGGTATGACTGCAGCACAACTCCTAAAATACTATAAACTCAGTGATAATATATTTTAGAATAATATTTTGAGTACAATATCTATAATAAAAATAGTATAATATATGACCAAAAATGGGAGAAAATAGCAGTTGAGTCGAGAATCGGGAGGTATGGCATAGAGTTGTCGCGACGGCAGTGGCGTTCAATTATATGAAATAGACCTCCCAGTTATGTATTGAAAGAGAGTCAGTGGTCCATAACAAAGAGCTGACTGGCAATGGCCTAACTTATCGTCAAAATAAGTAAAAACTATCCAAACTATCCATAAATCTTCTCATTTTGATTGTTAAATACTTTGATCTTATATTCAGAACTGATTTTTGCATAACTTTAGGAAAGGTATGGACTAAAAAGTGTAACTCAGGTATACGTTTCTCACGCATATTGGGCCCAAACAATGGGTAAACATGTCTTTCTGGTGTTGTGCCCATACGGGCGCAAACACTACATCAATAATTCAAGTTTTTAAAGATATTTTGCCCAAAAAATTCTTTTCGCAGTTTTTAAACATCTCTTATAAGAGATATCTTAAGCGATATCATCGAAAAAATTAGTAAAACTAAAGTTTTGTTTTTTCTTGTGTTGGGTCTGCGCTCACCTAATGTCAGGTTTGGGGATCTGATGGTAGAGCACTTCGATTAAGAAAATTGCGGCAATTATTCCAAACAAATTATGGGTTGAGGTGAACGGCAATAAATCAGTCGACAGTATCTCTTGCGGGTGTGTTCTCTGAATACATTCAAATCAAAAATATTTATTAATCGTAATGTGTTTTAATATCAAACATAATAAATGACATCAATTTATCAATAATTTTATTCACTTCTGAAACTTATTCTTATCGTTTAGTTAAGGGGTTGTAAAATGAGTTTAACAAACTTCTAATACATTTGCGGTTGAATTCAGCTTTAGTTGAATTCTGATCCAAACGAGTGATTAATTCTTACATTCATTAAATCTTTTGCTTAAATTGTTTTTAAAGTTTTGCCCAAAAAATATGAGCAATAATTGGGATAACTATTAATGTCTGTAAAAGTCTGGTACGGCTCTCGAGTCTCGACTATTATGGAGTGATTTTCTATAATTTCGGGTTCCATATAATTACTCGCACTCAGTCTTCGAGTGCTGTTGACAGTTGAGTCCCTAACAGAGGAACGCCATATGGAATTTGATGGAAACTCTTGTCGGCTGAGTTTATGTGTTATGGCAATTGATATGCGAAACTCGCACTTTCACCTCAGATCCGATTTTATAACTAATAACAGTGGAAACGCTTTTATTGAAAGCCCTTTATTAGGAATGGAAAGCCTGAGAGCACTGTTGGCTCGAGTTTGGGCTCTTCTTTCTGTTCGGTAGTAGTGATGCACACAATATATAAGTGGAAAACGTTTTGCTATAAAATGATAAATAATCGCATAGTAGGCGGTCTTCAGGTCTGAAGACTGAGACAAAATCGCTTTGAGATACTTTGCGATACTCTCCGATGGTTTCGGATATTTCCGGAGGTATTCAAACACTTGTGTTCATAAAACTTTGGTTTCAGTCGATTAGACTCCACCCATATTTGGCTAAACTTAATAATAATAATATTGAGATTACATAATGTAATGTAAGATACAATTAAAATAATTCATTATTAAGCGGTTTATTGCCTGTTCTCGTTGGCTCTCTTATGGCTGAGTTTGTATTTTACTGGTTTTCCAATTCGGTTATCCAGTGCTCCCAAAGTGCTGCCAAACATTTGCCAAAGTTTTCACATTTTCCAAACTATAAGCCCTTAATTTGATTACAAGTTTGAATAATTATTGTTTGTCTCTTGTTTTTAATTTTATAGCTATATGTCTGTTGGTTGCGCTGCCCTTAAATTAATTCTCAAACAATTCGCTCCGACCATCAAAACTAATATAACAGCGCCGCCGGGAATCGGTGTCGATATTTCCAGAGAAGAGAGGTATGTATTCGTTCAATATTATTGCCATTAATTGTGTTTATTATTTCAAACAAATGTTTATATCTTCTAATTTGTTGTGATTTCTATTTCTAATTCGCTTTAATTCAAACATTAGTGGTCTCTCTCTTCCCATTAGTAGACATTTATTGCTACCTGTCTTCCAACTGAGAGCTCAGATTCCGCTCTTTAGGCTTTTGATAGATTCTATGGATGTACTCTCAATTGGGACTCTAGTGCCGGTGCAGTGCCTGACCCGAGTCTACAATTATCTTATATTACATCAAACTTGTGATTAAATAAACGAATTTCAGTTATTATTGCTTTAGATTTGAATTCACTGACAGTTGAGGTATTGAATAATGTTTGGAAGCGTTAGAAGTGTTCGGATGTCTTCAGATGTGTTCACCACAAGATTTATACCAATAAATTAAGGGTTTAAGACAAACCATTAGAACCAAAGCCCGCATTCGTGTTGTGCTTATCTTTTATTTATGCGTTGGTAGTGAAGGAACGGGCAGTGAAAAGGGTGCAAACGCTAACCATAACTGAAATGTTTAATAATATATTTTTATTTTGAATTCCTTCCAGTAATTCATAACATTTTAATTTCAGTCTAACATTGGCTCAGATTATGCTTTATGTTAGACAAACGTTTCAGTAGTTTGGGAGCTCCTCTCCTATTCTGTGCTCTCTGTATGTGCTGTTCAGTGGTAAACACTTTTATAGCACTATTCAAATGGAATTTATTTTCTCTTCTCTTTAATCATTGATTTGCTTTTCTTTGGAACTTCTCTTACAAGACATAAGTTTTTTGTTTGTTTTCATGCGATTCACATATAAATCAATCCTTTGGTTCAGTTTATTGTTTTGTGTGTTTGACCACAACTCTCATTCCTAACCACTAATTATTGTGTGAATTGTAATTATTAAAACTTTTCGGCGCCAAACGTTTGTTATGTATTTTGGTTATTACGTCTGCGATGGAAGTGATTTCAATTTTAGTCTACTCTCTAAGTGACCGAAACTAATTCCAAATCACTTTAGAGTTTCTATTAGTCTGAGCACAGCCTTCGCAGGACTGCCTTCGCTCTACTCGTTTGCCAGTTCTGAGTACAGTTCTGTATATCTGAGTAAATGATTTTCCTCCCAAACAATGATCGAAAAAATTAGTCTCAAAATAGTTTTATTCTTGTTTTGAATCCAATAAAACATTTCTATCATTGGTTATAGTCGTCGGTAATCGTGAGCTTTATTTCAGAGAAATTCCTTTTTATAAAAGTTTAGACGTTTTCTAAGAAAAATGTGAGGAATGCTATAAAATGTGTCTTCCCTTCAAATGGTTCCCATTTTCCGATTCTTTAACGAATTGCTTTACGATTTCTGAACAAATCGTTTTTCTTTTTTTTTATTTTCAAAATACACAAAACATATTCTGAGTTCACTTTCGTTGTGTTGGACTGCATTTGACTGCCGGTGCGCTCCGAGTCAGTCATGGCCAACACGTGTGTGTCAGTACCCAAACTATTTCTGTTACTTTCTATAGGAAATGCATTAATAAATTGAATGTTTATTTTTGAAAATATATATATTATATAATTTATTATTAAATTTTTTACATATTTTGAAAATATTTTTCTCTCTTCTGTTTGATCTAGGTACAATAAGTGTATGAGTTGTTACAATCAATTGCTTTCCGTCAGAGCGTTTATACTGAAGCGTCAGACCCTTCAGGGAAAACTCGGCCGTTCCTTTCGGGAGCTCTCGATTTTGATGCAAAATCTCGAATAAATTGATTAGAATTTGTGTAAAAAATACTTATATTTTAGGTTTTAAACTAAATAAGAGCCAAAAGCACTCAATTATCTGAGTTTAGTTCCGTATCCGTCCGCGACTTTCTGTAAACTTTAAATCCATTCAATTGTTGTTTGGATTTGAAGTGATTTGTGATAAATGCACAAAAAAATTGATATACTTTTGAATTTGTATTAATGTTTATAATACTGTACTCAATGGCCTTATTTGCCATTCGGTGCCATTCATTGCCATTAACTGATCATAAGTTTCACATTTCGACCAATCATTGATCTAATCATTAGTTTTGTAAACTTTGTGCTAATTTATGATTATTTTTCTTCAAATAAATAATTGATAATTAGATTAAGAGTTTTATATAATGTTTTTATAATTAAATAATAATTAATTGAAATCAAATTCAAAATATCAGGAATAATGTCATTTCGTTACACAATTCGTTGCCTTCAATCAAATGTGAATTGTTTTTAACAAACTTAGGGTTAACTCAATTCAAATCAAAATAAAAGTGAGAATCGAAATGAATTTCGTTTAAATTTTCTTATATTTGTTGTGAATTTGATTTCAAATCAATTTTAAACCGAATGCAAACTTAAATAAGATTATTGTCGAGATATTTGTGTAATAAACAAATGTCTTATTTCTGGTTAGGATTACATTATCAGAGGTTTCACTTCAATGTTAACTAATATATCATTTATTATAATTTGAAACTTAACTTATTTATTAACTTTTTTCAAATCAATGTATAAAAGATGCAATTTTTGCGAATAATATTAATATAACGACGAATATAACGATGAGTTCCTTTCAATAAAATTAGTTTTTCACATATTTTTGTTTTATTCAATTACAAGATATTTCATTAGTTTTTGATTTATATCTATAAAAATAATAAACTATTGGAACAAAACCTTGAAAAGCAAAACAATATTCTGCAGGTTAATAGCAAAATGGTGAGTAATGGTGAGTAAAGGTAAGGCATAAGCCCTCGAGAATCACATCAATTGAATGGATAAAAGTGTTGCCTCTCATTAATCAACTTCTGTTCGACAAAATTCAGTTCAAATGGGGTTTTATTTAGTTTTGTTTCCCCAAAAAAATTAAAATAATAACAAATTTTTCTTCATTTTGTTGTATAAATAAAGTATTGATATTTATTGTTGTTTGATATGAATTATATGATTGGACTACACCTGGCATTAGCCGAACAACAGGTTATTTCATCGAAATAGAGTCAATACAATTCTGGTCCAGAATTAGGCGATTCGTTATTTTTGGTAACAATGGTTTGAAAGGCAATCATTTATCGGATTATTCGCTAATAATGTGCAACAAATTTGACTTAACTTTATATTTATCTCCGTTTTAGTCGACAATTGAATAATGTGTTCACTATTATCAGTATTATCCAAGAGTAAAGCACTCGATAATCGTGTATTGATTGTCACGACTGTGTGTCAGGTAATGTAAGCAAATATTTGGGTCCAATGTGTCAGTTGTGATATCCAATTGTCACGCCTTCCTTCAGAGGTGTACCTGAATGTGCTCTGGCTTTCTATGCAACCCCAGCACAACCATAGAAGAGAGTGAGCTAACAAACCCTTACCGTTGTCGGTGACCTCTGACCGACTCGACTGAGACCCACCTGTTATGGCAAGTATTGCGTACATTGAGTTCAGTAGCATTTATTGAGACGTTAAATGCTTTGACAAATTGCCTCAAAAGATGCCAAACGATAAGCAGAGCCCAGTTTTGTCATTGAGTTTGTCATTCAATATCTTATAATATATTCTCCGTTCGTCTAATTCTCTTCCTTTGAATAAACGGAAAAACTTTTTTAATAATACAAATAATCTCTTAAATAAAAATATCAAAAATTTCAGTCAAACTCTTAGAGGAATTCTTTGCATAAAAATATGCTTTGAATTCATTTAATTCAAACTCATATTTATGGGCTTTAAGTTGTTTTGTGTGTAAGTAATACCTGAGTAATACCTGGGCTATAATTCCTTAGTTAAATAAAAGAGATTTTTTATGGCTGTTATATCACTTCGACAATCGGAATATATTATCAAAATATACAAGTTTTCAATTGTGGGACTACTGTACGACTGCAGGCGTTTTGTAATTACGATAATAATACGAGAAATACAACAATTCCTATGATTTACTATAATTTGGGAATTTAGTCAATACTATTGGATTACAAATCCATATCTCTTGCATTGAAATGGTCTCAATTGTGTTCACTGATCACAAATATTATCTGAAGTAATGCCGACATTTGGCTCATCTCAACAATAGCTGTGATCTGAAGTGAGATCTCAAGACAGCGACAGACAAATTGGTCGGAAAAAACTTCTTTTTTAGGTTCCAATAATTGAACTAAAATTGGAGAAAATAAAATTATTTTATTTTTATTATATAATGGTTTGTCTTATTTGACACGACATACACGACATGGGAATCGAATTTCGCAAAATTACCGCCGATTTCGATATTATCCTTGAATTATGATCTGAGCCAACAATTGGATGAAGTCGTCAAAAGTCAATCACAAAATTGTTTCGAAGAGAACTCTGTTTTCCTCTATTTTTCTTTATTTCTTTATTACTTTATTCTGAGTTTTGTTCTGCTTTTGAATGCAAATAATTGGCAGAACATCACATTCCTAGTGTTGACTCTATTCATGGGAAGACCTCCTAATTATGTTAAATAGTTTTTCAAATTTTCTCTTCTATTCTCTGTCTATAGTTTTGTGAAAAACTCGATTCAATGGACTGAATAAAATTTATTCCGAAACACGACTGAATAAACACAATATTTAATATCACGACTATATTCCAGTTTATTATTGTGTTTATATTTCTTTCAAATATTCTGTTTTCTGTCTGTCAATAGTGAGGACATATACGGCAGACCCGACACGTGTCCGCCGACTGTATGCCTATTATTATGTAATTTCTGTTCAAACGACAAAATTTCAAATTTTTCGAAACCAAATGAATTTTGTCATTACTTTGCATTCATTAAAATTTCAGTTGAAATCCAAATTAATTTGATTCTAGAAATGCGATGAAAAATATGTCTTATGAATTGCTTACTCAGATTTCGCCACTGAAATGGCCATAACTTGTGGGCCATAAGTGTCTCAAATTTCTTCACACATTTCGTCAATTCTTTGTCGTAACCCAACATTTCATAAAGAAATTCATAGAAATAATTCATATATAAATATAATGCTTTTAAGAGCCATGAATTGGTGTTCAAATGAGTACTTAGTGCTCGCCTTTTACTGCCATTCTGTGCAACAAAACCTATTTGTTGTGATTGTTTGCATTGAAATCGTCGCTATATTTCAAGTGTTATTCGAAACCTTATTCTCTATTCTTTGCTCTGAAAAGACCTTCGCTTTCAACTGATGGGAGAACTCATAAAACATTTCTTTGCTTTCCTCAAATCGGTGTTAATTAAATCAATAAGTTTTATATTTTCTCATTTTTCTATCAAATAATAAATATGTCCTTTCTTTCCATCCGAAGAAATATTTCAGTGAAAAGGGTCGTCGACTCAAACACTTGCTTTTTTGCAAATTTTAATTATGTTTGAAAACCATTATAATTAGTGACAGAAATAAGAAGATTAACAGAAAATATTTGTTTTATTGATTCTTAAATTAGTAATTCTTTGAACTTTTCTTAGAACAGAGTTTTGTAAAACAAACGCAATGTTTGATTGAAATCTTTATAGTCTTAGAGACCAATATTCACATCCTTTGCATCGGATGTCTTAGACTTTGTGTGACATTAGGTCTGCGAAGAAACTCAATATTTGGTCTGAACTTGAAATTTGCGAAAATCGTATCTTTTATTACAGTTTAAAAGCCTCTAAACTGATAGTTATCTTTCAAATACTTAATGTTTTTCTCGGAGATTCTGTTTTTACTTTCAATCATTACTTTCACCACATTTTCATCGCTCATTTCCTAAAATAGTTGGAATGTAAGCATGCTCATCCCTCAAAATTGAGCTGTGATTAGAATTTGCCCGAATTTAGTGGACTATTATTTCATTTTTCATGATTTTTTGAAAATTGTTCTGAGAGATGGCTTTTAGATAATTCGAAGGATTTCCAAATCCACATAATTAATGGGCAAATCAAAGTTTGAACTGAACAAGGAAAAAACACAATCAGTTAGAGTGAAAAACATGAAAATTAGTCAAATTAATGACTATTATTGATAGACTTGTTTTGATTTACGTTTACTTCGGATAAAAACCTCATTCTTTGCAAATGTTATTCAATTTGTTTTCAACTTTTAAGTTAAATATTAATAATTTGAATATTATTTAAACAGAACTTATAATTAGAGACATTGAATGCTATTTTGATTGATTAGGTTTTGTCGAATCGGTTGCACTAAATATCCTATTATTACAAAATTATTTCCAATAATAAAACAAAATAAAATTATTCTGTGCTCCTGGTAATTCTCATATTAATGACCAATCAATTAATTATCGATTTTGAAATTCAAATTAATCTCATTAATGATTTTTCATGAATAAAGTCAGTTATAGTCTAATAAAAGGTTAACAATAATTATCCAAAAATTGATAATCAATTTTATTTTTCCACTCAAATGAAAAATAACTAAAAATCTTTTGAAAAATTTCATATCTGTTGTGCTGTTCGTAGAATGGCTTCAATTCAATGGGTTTATGCTTTAAAACTGTTTTCAGAAAAAAGTAATGAATTATTATATGGTATGAAAACTTCTGAAACGCCATTATATTCGGCAAATCCTATGGCTTTGACTTAAATCGGATTAAAAATGAACTAAACCTATAACTCTATGGATTCAGAGGATATGAATAGAAATTTTTGAGTTCACTTCAGGCTATAGTTATGATCGGAGAGTCGGGTAATCATATTTATTATACGCTTTATTCCCGAAGAAAAAACTAACAAAAAGCAAATCAAACGAACCTCTCTTTCAAAGCCAGAGAACAGCCGTATGTTTGCTCTGATTTCACATATTTTCAAATCATATTGCATGGTGATTCTCAAGTGCTCAGCACCATAATAATTGATCACTCAATTCATTTGCTTATTTATTTTTATTCAAAGTCTTTCAATTTGTTTGAGTAGTAATAAAAATGATTTTATATTTTCTGTTATTTACTATAATTTATTATTTGTTTTGTGAGCGAAAACTCGTTAAATATGAGCTCATATTTCACGTAAATATTAGAATCAAATATGGATAACAAGAGCCGATATTTCATCCATTAATCGTTTAAAATGTTGTTCACTAGAGTTGAGTGCATTACCCAAATGGCACATAAGGATAGTCTTTGTGTTCAGACTTTAAATGACTGTCAATTTGAAAACTTTTTTAGAGAATATTTTCATTTGTGAACAGCTCTCAAACATTTGGCGACACAATCGAAGAATATGAGACCAGAGAGTGAGAACTCTCAACCGCTTTCACAAGAGCTCGAAGAGAGAGAGAGAGAGAGAGAGAGAGAGAGAGAGAGAGAGAGAGAGAGAGAGAGAGAGAGAGAGAGAGAATGGTTTGGGTCATGAGGTCAATGACAAAACTTCAATAAAAGATATGGAAATATTGAGTGGATTATGAAATAAGTTGAGCACAATATGCATAATGTCGGCCATCATTAAAAAGAAGGAGAATTTCCAACCGAGTCGTATGATTAGATTCTGAATTCTGGTATCAATAGATAATAAGACACTGCGCTTAGCGTTAGGTCACTGACAGAGAAGACTAATTATACTGTTTTTCAAACGTATTGTACTCTAGTTTACAATATTATGCCTCAGCTTTAAAACGAGGGGCAAAACAACGAGAATTTCAACGAAAAAACTTCACAGCAGTTGGGCATCAAATCTGAGTTCAAAAGGACTTTTGTTGAGCTCTGAAATTAATGATGTGATTCACAGTCGCATTCAGTCATCAAAATCGGGTCCAATCCATGCAAACGTGTGACGCGTGTCCTCATAATTATATCATATTTTACTCTCATTTCAAATATACTAACATTTCATTAATCAATATATGTTTTGACTATTATTTAAATGCAAACCCATTAATGATGGCACGGATTGACTCTAAATGATTGGATGAAACTCTAGTTTTTCAGTACTTTCTTCTGACGGAAAATAATTTGAATCTTAATTTTTGAGTAAAAACCAAGAAATAAAAGCAGTAATTAAAGTGAAATACGAAAGCAATTTAAGTTAAAACGAAAATAAACGCATAACTGCTCAACAAATGTTAATTTAAGCCACAAAAAGACAATAAGCAGTGATAAGACATTTATTAGGCGGTGATCTGCAAGACTGACTCAAACAATTAGACCATTATCTTCTCTGACCGGATGTCTTCAAAGATAATATCCACTTATATTTTTCATAGGACTCACATATTCTGTTCACTTGACTCACACGGGAATCACAATATTTAAGGTGAACCACAACATTATGTTCCGAATTAATTAACACTTTCTCTCATTTGCATTGAATATAATTCTTATTAAACTTAATAATCGTTTTGATTCTAATTTTGTTTTTAAGAAATTTATGAAAAAAAAACTTTTTGAGGAATTAATTTCAGGTTTTTTGGCCACAAAACCAAAATATATTCAGAGAGGCCTCAAAAGGAATGTTTGTTCACTTAAATTGAATATTTAAGTGAACTTATTATTCGTAAAAAAGTCAGCGCAAGAGGTATGCAAAACCTGTGTTGATATTTAAGGTGTTGTCTAATGATTCCTACGCTAATTAGCGGCTCTCGAGTCTGATCTGCGGTCAACTCTGTAATTAACAAAAAACAAAGGATAGGTATGGCTCCGAGAGAAGGCACGTCATGCCCACACTTACGACAATCTATTGTTTTATTTATCGCAACTTTGCTTAAGTATTAGCAATGCCTTCGTATTTGTGTGGACCGGCCTTTAGGTCATTTAGGCGCGTGGCTTAAGGTCTTCAGATGTATCGATGCCATCGTCGGCTCCATTAGGCCTGAGTGGTACCAAACTCTTTTGTGCACCCATTCTATGGTTAAGTGCAATTGAGTCGGTCCTGTCACTGACCTTCAGAGGAAAGGACCAAATAAATCATTTAGTCTTAAGTCTTAAAGCCTTTAAAGCGTATAATTTGAGTTAAGTTATGGTTTATTTGTTGACCCATTGATTACCACTAAAAATAAGACCAAAAATAATGAAAACTAAAAGCACTTAAAGAATATTTCTATTATTTTCAGTGTCTTTGCGGTGAAAAAGTGTTAAAGTAATCGAATGGCTGTAATTCTTAGTAGTTTTAAACAAAGAATTTCCATGTTTATATGTTTATATGTTTATTGAGTCAAACGATTGTTTAAAACCAACTTTTTATGCCCTCCAAGAATGAAAAATAATTATTATTTTCAGGTTTTTAAACAAAATTTTTAGTTTTTTTCCTCAAATATCTTATCATTAAATCTTTGCCAATAAATTCTGTTTGAAAATAATGTTTAATTACAAAAGAGAAGAACAGAACAAAAGCGGAAAAAGACTGTCGACTGTGGTTCGAGTGACTGACTTTTGGCGTAAATATAGTCCTGAATAATAAATACTTAAAATAATCGACTCTAAGTGTCATTCAATTCTAACTATACATTAAGACCTCAATTATTTTGTTCCTTTGACTCTCGCTTTCAAATAAGAAGATATCAATTAAGTACAGTCCAACTCATTTATAGATACATCCTCTTAGAGAACTACATTGAGTGTGAACACTATGAACTAGCATCATTCCATTTGCTAGAACTAAACTCATATTGAAGGACAAGAAATTTTCACATGAATTTAAATATTTGAAGGAAAAGTAAAATTGCTTCAATCATTTTAAAGTGTTTTATGTGAAATTCTCACAATTTTATTAAAAATATTCTAGGTTCTTTTCACAATCTTTATTATGTTTTTATCATTAAAGTAAGAGTTTGTGTTTAAATGGCGCACAAAATGGACGCAAATAATCAATAGTCGATTGAAATTATTCTATACTTCAACGCATCCAATGTTTTGTCTGAAATATCGAAAGCCATTTGGGTTTTCGAGTCTGGAATCGAGTAAATGATTCATCTCTTCTCTGCTCTGCTCTTCCATTCTGTTGTGTTTTGCGCTCATCTGATCGGGGAATGGCTCTGATTCGATGCCTCGTCGGGTGACTAAGACTTGCGGTTTTCGGTTCTGAGCGGCAAAAACGGGGAGAAGAGAGAGAGAGAGAGAGAGAGAGAGAGAGAGAGAGAGAGAGAGAGAGAGAGAGAGAGAGAGAGCCAAAAGGTTAGTTTAATTCTGGAAATGGATATTTTGAACTTTTTGTGAACACAATAGTTGTTATTATTTTTGGATACAATGAAAATGTTTAGCGGAGAGACTGAGCGCCAGAAGAGGCAAATATATTGATTGACGCGTTGATAAAATATGTCAAACTCTACCTTTGAGTGAAAGTCTGCACAAAATAACAGTTTATGTTAAGAATAGGAACTATTTTTTGACTCCAAATTCAATAAATGGTAGAAATAAGGCTTTGAATCGAAGCGAATAACAATATTGGGGATCGCTTTCTGACACATACCGACTCAACACCGACTCAATACCGACAGAACACCGACACAACACATGTGTTTATTTTTAGGAATAACTTATTTGATATGCTTTTTGATTGTGAAGACAGTACTCAGAAGTGAGTGATTGAAAGAAAAATCAGAAGACCTGCAGTTATTGCAGTTATAATAATATAATAATAATATTGAATAATAAGAGCATCAAAAGGATCGAAACATATGTGCTTTTGGGCATAAAAGCAGTGAATGCTGTGAACGCATTGCACTGTTTGACAGAATTGTATTGAAAGTAGGATTCAATTGAATAATATGACTCTATGCTTATTCTCTGCTTATTCTGTGCTCTCTCTTGTGCTTCACTTACTTTACAAAACTGAAGCTTTGTGTGTTATGAAGCGTGCAAAAAGGGGGAGGGGTTCGCACAAAAGAAGACTTGGACATGCCTTGGACTGGATTAAAAGTATACCATTTTGTATGACATTCAGGCCCTCTGTTTGGACTCAGAGTTACGGCTCTATTAGTGACTAAAAACTGTTCTGACTTTGAATTAGAAAAAATTGGAAGAACCCTAAAATTGGCACAGAATAGACAAAATAGACAAACACATGAGACACGCGACCACCAGAGCTGACACTACACTACAACAAAATACAATACAATACTCCATATCTAATGAAACACAAAAGAGAACAAAAGTGAACTGAATTTACTCCGAATTATCGCTTTTCCCATACATTCACAAACTCTGATGTCATTCACTTTTTTAATTTTCTTTCGACTTAAGCTTTAAATTATTAGTTAATCTATAATCAGATTTACTTTTTTATATAATTATTTTTCAGCAGTAATTCAGTAATGATTTTTTCTGTGAGAGAAGATTGGGTGAAGTGCCAGAATGGTTTTTCTTTTCACCTTACTTGTTTTATTCTTTTAGCATTAGTCGGAGATTAAGATATTGGCTTCTCTGCGAACCTCTGATTTTTCAGTAGTTATTCAATGAATTTAATGGCAGACAAATTGAGAGAATAATTGCAAAGATATAACAATAATTCAATTGATTAAATATCTGAGGCATTAATCAAAGGTTTATTATTTGGAGGTTTCGAGTGATAAGAATCAGAGTAAGAAAATCATATAAACATTGGGAATGTAATGCAATGTAATGTAATGTAATCTAAAGTAAAATATTATCGAATAATTGGTTATAATTTTCGTGACGCTGTGGAAGAGATAATCACTTTTATTTGGTTTCATGTTTTCAATTGATGTGATTTTTATTATCATTTGATTTGTTTAACAGAAGTGGAGTTCACTTCTCTCTCAAAGAGATATTCTGTGAAAATGGAAGGCTTTGAATGTTTTAATAAACAGTAAATACAGTGTATAGTGTTTTGATGTGTTATTTGGGGATTCATTTGTTAGCGCACACCACAAATCATTGGGAAGTTGTAGAGTGAGTGGAGAGCGCGGGTAGAGTGAGATGTTTTTCTCTCACAATTATATATTAAAAATTATTTAATCTGAGAATGAGTGTGAACTCGGAGGTAGAGATGTGGCTGTGCTGTGGCAGTGGTCTGGCAGTGGTGTGGCAGGTGTACAATCAGTGGAGAATCAGTGCAATCACATAATGTCTTGCGGCCACTGCTTAAGAATTACAAACTTAAGACTGTTGTCAATGTTGTCAAACGTCTGACATTAGCGCTAATCGAAGTGTGCGGAGCAGAGCAGAGGAGAGGAGAGGAGTAGACGACTACAGAAGGAGAAGAGCTTCTGTTAAAAAAGCTTTTGCCGAGTCTTACAATTAGGAGTCTATGACTGAGGACTGGTGTGTGTTGTGTGCAAACAGAACTCTTGTCAAACAAGAGGTAATCAATTGTGAAGTAAACATTAGGCTTAGAATCTGAAGTATCAACAAATATACACCATTTCAGACCATTTCATAAGATTTCAATCCATATGAAAATATTTGGCACCGCATGCGCTGCGGCAGCACTACATAAGTGAAGAGCATACGAGCTCATACCACCCGCCCCATTTGCCCCTGAGGTCCAATCCGCACAACCAATATATGGGTTATCGTTGGTTTGGGGTAATGCTGTTCCGCGAAGTGGTAACTGCTGATGAACTGGTGGTCCAATGGGAAGCCAGACTAAGAGCTTGCACTTTGGTAGTAGTGGCAACTTTTTGTGGCCGACCCGCATCGCCACAAACTGATAGATTTTTCTTTGACAGACACTTCGCCTCTTTTGTCACAACACAAGACATCAGAAGTCTTTGCATTCAAAGTGATGTCATTTCACTATTCCAGTGAATAACAGATTCAGACATTTGTGTAAATAAGTCGACAAATAAGTGATTCAATTGACTCCTGTGCTCACAAACACCACAACAATGCTGCCCTTCGAGACGCCCACTATCTTTGAACAATTACCAAGATTCATCTTCAAAATGCCTCGCGTTGTCACCGACCAGAAGTCCAAATTTGAGTCCGACGAACTGTTTAGGCGTTTGTCGCGGGAGAGTGAGGTGTGTGTCATATCGACACTGATTTGCATCCATTTGTGAAGTGATTCTCAAATCAATTCTTATTCTGTGTTTTTCAGGTGAGATATACGGGTTATCGCGACCGACCATTAGAAGAACGACAAATTAGATTCCAAAACGGGTGCCGAGAAGGACATACAGAAGCGGTAAGTCTAAAGCCAATACACTTTTCCTAAAATGATTCCGATCAGAATTCTCGCCTAAAGAACATTCTCTAAGTACTAATGCATAGAATGTTATGTTTTGTTGAAATTGTTTGAAAATAAAACATTGGATTTGTTTTGCCGACAAAAGCAAATCCCAGTTATGATGAGCGCAGACATCCAGTGCTGGCGAAATACGAGCCTTATTTGTAAGATAAACGTAATACACAATTATTTGTTTGGCTTATTTACTGCGGTGTTGGTGGTAATAGTAGTGGTGGTTGGGCCCATCCATATCCTTCATAGCCTAATAAGTGAGGGCAAGCCTTTAAAAGTCTGGTGCGAGTGGTATCATATTTTAATCATAATTGCAATGTTTGCCACATCTCTGCCGATGTCTAAGAGTGCAAAACAGAGCAAACTTTTTGTTAATTTCCAAAATGTTTTATTATCTCCAATAAAAAACTTAGTTATGTTTCTGAGCAAAGAGTAGAGTAATGTGTATTTCCTGCCTTATTTTCGACCCCTTCATAAGTAATCTGTGGCTAAAAAAGTAATTGAAGTAAAACATAACTACACATAACTCGTTAGTCTATAATCAAAGGCGCGTGGGTTAGGGTTTGGCCACAATTATATCGGACTCGAAATGAGCGAAACAAAAGGAGAAGACTGTGAGCCAACTCTACCTGTGATGATAGATCAGAAGACTATCTGTTTGCCGGCCCTAACCGTATGAATCACTGTTTCGCAGCTCAGTGTTAGCAAAAGGCAGACAAAACAGCCATAAATAATATCTTTGCTGAGCCTTAAATACATTTAATTTGATTTTGATTTTTGTTGATTTGCAGGCCTTTATAGCGACCGGCACTAACCTACAGCTTATGTTCAGTCCCTGCACTAATGGATATAGTGAAGGCTGTGATTTCGACAAAGAACAGGGAAAGGTATGTCATCTTCATTTCTCTTATTGATTTTCACAAATACAATGCAATGCAATACCATTTTAATTGAATTCTCAAACATAAGAATTGCTTTTTATATAACTAAATAAACGTTTCATGAGTTGCATTGCAATGCCATTCACTGGAGTAAAGCCTCTCCAGAGCTGATCCAACACTTGCGTTAATGCAAATTACAGTCTTTACAAACTGTTTGAAACATATTCTTTAAATCAGTGGAAGTGCAGTATCTTATGGTTAGTTAGTATGCAAAGAGCATCGCCAGCACCAGAAGGTTTTAGTCAATATTTTCCAGAGACTGCACAATAAGTTATTACTTAAAACTAATGATAGAAAATTTATTGTATGGTTTAGAGCCAAATATTAAGCCTTATTCTAATGTGCACTCGACTGACGAGCGCACAGAATATGCCTCAACACAAAAAGACTGGTCTTATGCGTTGGATATTCTCCTTTAACTTGAATTTACTCTTCGTTACAAAAAGAAGAATAAATGTTTGGGTTCTTTAATTAAGTCAATAGTTATGATTTGAACTTCAAATGAGTTGAAAAGTATTGAATAATAATAACACTAATAATAAGCGATAATTTGAAGGAACGCTCTATCAGTCAAGTAATCGATTTTCAGGCTTTGAACTGATCGACGAATATATGACTTTTGATGCGACTTCAGATAGTGTTGTGATATCTGAGAGGAATGTCTATCAATTGTTAATTTATAATAAGAGATCGGAACACGTATTTTCAATAGTGCGTAACCGGTGCTCATTAGCAGAAACACTGGCAGACGAGTGCGAAAAAAGGAAACAAACTTACGGCACACTCAGTCTGATGGCTGTGAAAAACAGGTGGCATTCATGATATTTAAGGCATACATCAGACTGTGATACCAGTTAATAGATTTAAGTCAGAGCTGAGTCTAAACAATTGCATAACTATCTGTGGCTTTATGTGAATGTATGTGAATCCAGGACTGGACTCTCAGATAATAAGCTGGCGATCACTACATTCACAGCGTTCACAACATTCACAGTATTTATACCTAAATTAGTCGTTGTTCTCAACTATTCTGTGCTCTTCTGAACGGATCCATCAGCCATAAGGGCTATAATTAAAGTTCGAGCCCTTAAAATTTTTACTTAAAGTATGCGTCAGGTGCGGGCACTTCTTATACCAGTGCCCAGAGATAACTGCAAATGAAAATAGCTATGGAATGGGTATTCTCTTTGCACACAACTAACGATTGTCATTAAACAGTTAACTCAATGAATGCTATGAATGAAACAATACATCAAATTCTCATTCAAATGATAGGTTGGAATACATGATAGCAATACATGATTTGTGAGAACACAGAATAAAAGTCTGACAACTAAATAGTGATGATTATGATTAAACACCAAACCATTTATAATAACGGAACAAATTAGCCGTTTTAGGGAACTCCAGTCCATCTTTTCTCATGTTCTCAAACTCGACTCTCGACTTACCGTTTGATTAAAATTTATTTGCATTTAATTGATTCCGAAATTCTACCGAATATTTCCAAACTTGTGTCCGATTATTAAATTTCTGGTTTTGAGTGGAATAGCGTTTAAACTAAATGTTAACAGACATGAAAATGTGGTAAAACCAGAGAAAGTATTTCTTTAACTATAAACTCAATCACTCCTACACAACGCTGGCATTTATGGCATTCCTTCCGGCACTGTTTCAGTCCAATAAAGATAGTGCCGCCGCTCCAAGAACAGGGCTCAGAGTGATGGCAATGGAGGCAATGCTAAGCAATTTGTAACCGAATACTGGCATTGGATCTCACCATAAGACCAATAGAGCAGAAGAATATTTTCGACATCTCTGCCAAATTGGCAACGAATCAGTGCCACTGATTGGTGAGCTTTGAGCCCAGGATGAGACGTATCTCTCAAGTGATCAAAGAGGAGCGACGACCCGACACCTGCTAATACTGCAAAACGGCTAAAACGGTGCCATAAAATGTATTTGTTTCGAGTTATAATAAGGAGTGTATTCAACGGGGGTCTCATTGCAAGCATAGCTCAGCATAGCTCAGACATTGCACAGGCATCCCGAGTCACACAGAGTGAGATCGTCGTCTAAACCATAAACTTAACCCAACTCTTAAATTGCTATTTATATGGGAATGGATAGCAGTGGTGTCAGTGATGCCAATAGTGGGTCATCTCTGCTATAATATTACTTCAGCTCATCTTCAGTGGAGTCTTGACTGCAAACAACAATATGTACTGCAATTAAATCATTTAACAAATGTATGAGAGTATAGCCGAGAGGCCACATATTCAACATTTATGTTTGTGTTGGAAGAAATGTTTTGAGAACAACCTCTGTGTCACTACTTTTTCACTTATGACTGCAATCGGAGAATACGCACAAGAATTTAATTTCCCATAATTTCAGCCGTTCTTCAACTTTAGAGCCTTTGGTTTAATATATTTTAATTGCTTTTAATGTCAACACTTCTGATCTGAAACTCAAAACATTTGCAAACAAACAGTACTTTCTGTCGTCAAAACTCATTTGAATTCTGTGACAAAATTATATTCTGAGTCCAATGCCCGGCACCTGCTTTCCATAGATTTGCTTTTGTCAATCAAAACATTATGTAAACGACTGTTTGATTAAATGATTTGCTTTAAGTTTACATTTGATTCCGATTTCTATTCATCAAAATTCAGTGGAAATGATGACAATAAATGAAAATAAATTATCTGTGAATTAAAGGCAACATTAGCTGCGATCGATTGCAAGAACAAACTATTAGACTGTTCATTAGAATTGTTTGATTCGGGTAATAATACTTAATTATAACGACATTTTGGTATAAATTCATGTCTTTTTGTGAGCAAAATATCCAAACATATTCTCAATTATCGCTTTCCATATGTTATGAATATTAATGTCGTTAATACTGAATCTGAATAACGATTACATTTATAGCAAGAGAAGGGCAGGTGTTGTGTTGGCATCTCTTATATAATGACTGTATCGGTATATTATGACTCAAATTGAAATATATGGGCCATAATTGCAGCAGTAATTAGTGTGGAGTTAGAGTTATAGTCAGCAGAACTAATCTAAATTACAATTTATTCATCACAACCAGTGCTTCTTCTAACTGCTCAGATGGCACTCCTATTATACCTAACCTGTGTCTTAGTTCACAGTCACAAAAAAAACTTGAAAAAGTGATTTCTGCTTCAGACTGGAAATCGGTTGGAGTGTTATCGTGCAGAAGCGCATCACTAAGGCCTGCATTCGGTCCCCTCTCAGAAGGCACGCAATCACCGAATAGAATAACAAATTATATTTAGTTTTGTTTAGTCATTGATTTCAATGTATTATTGAAATTATACACATATTTACTGATAATAACAATAGAATATATATAACGATTATATTCTAATAATCACTTGTATTGAAAAGTCATTGAAATATCGCAATTATTTTAATATTACTATATTTTTGGCTTTTGATCAGAATTTAGCGATTATTGACTTAATTATTATTCGGTTTTATACAATGTTTCAAAAATAAATTCCCAAAAAAAGAGATTTCATGTAATGGTTATATATTTATGTCACGACTTTCCAACCATTTGTGAAATACAGAGGATTTGAATGCAGTGAACGCGAAATAGCCTTAAGAAGAAATCCAATTAAAGTTTTTACATAAATGTATGCATTAATTGACATTCAAATTATTTGATTAATAACTGGCAATCAGACAATTAATTATTTATTCCAATATTTGAATTTTGATCGATGTCTGGATATTTGAGTAATTATCGAATCGATTGAATAGAAAGCGTTTGAAAAAAAATCATCTGAAATG
This sequence comes from Punctoribates punctum, assembly GCA_034698165.1. Taxonomy (NCBI): domain Eukaryota; kingdom Metazoa; phylum Arthropoda; class Arachnida; order Sarcoptiformes; family Punctoribatidae; genus Punctoribates; species Punctoribates punctum. Next base: position 35,050 of record JAQGBD010000116.1, read on the forward strand.
ATGTTTCACTCAAAGGAAGAGAGAATTTGTATTATTTTATTGAAAATATAGTGTTTTAGTTGTTTTGATGGCAATTATTATTAGTGAAGTCAGAAGCGAATCCAAATGACATAAAACTCATAACTATTATCATAGATATATTGCAACGAATATCAGTTCATATGTTTGACGCCTGCAATCAAATTCACATTAGAGACCGGCATATAAATGGTATGTCATCCTATTGACCCTCTTGTCCTTCTCTGCCGGCAAACAACAGACTCATATCTGTTGTGAAGCGTGTCTTCCCTTCGCATCACTATTTCATTCGCTTTTTTGGATGTTAGGCATCACTTATACCGAAAGTGCATCCATTAATTCAAAGGCAAACGCGTGTCAAAGGCATTGCCTATACTTTCTATATAAGTCGGGCATCACTGATATGAGTGGTTTCCATAGAGACAAATCCCCTGCAAGTTAGGAACTGATTGTGTGATATCTGAGGACACATTTGGGCGTTACCCAGCAAAGATATGTAAATCCTAGAGTTATATCATAGCCTCTCTTCTAACCAGAGTTAGCTTTAAGACCGACACAAAACCATTGGGCTCTTCTCGGCTCCACAATAGAGCTTCCGTTCTGTGAGCCCTCTCTTTCGACATTTTATTCCTGCAATTATTCCTAATAAATACAATTTAACATATTTACGAAGCACGGAATGAGCACAGAATGAGCAATACCTCTCTCAGCACATCAATTGTAATATTATACAAAATCGCATAAACATTAGTATTAATATCGAAGAGCAATAAATTGTTATAAATATGCTATAAATGCATAGAAATTAAATACAAATGATTTGAATTCGCTTTCGCTTTATTTCAATAATACTTTGAATCTCTTCTGTATTTTTGTTTTTGATGTTCACAAATAAATTGACTCTTTTTTGAGGTTTATTTACAAACATTTCTTAAAACAAATAATAAATAAGAATTTAGTTTTTTAGAGCAAACCTATGAACTCATAAAATGAATTTAATTTCAGATGTTTTGTTGAATTGTTATTGTTTTTGAAAATTTTGATTGAATTGAAGTTTAGTTCTTTGTTTGTGCCGTAATGTCACAGATTTGGCCAATTGTTCGCCGACTGTATATATATTGAGTGCTTTGGTTCGCAAAATAATAAGAAAGTAAACGAAAGCACAGTTAGAGTGAGAGTCGAGATCAATAAAATTAGTGGAAAAGCCGCTCAAAAGGGAAGCTATGCTACAAAACTATGTGTTATTAAGACTGTGAAGAGAGTACCAGAGCTTTGATGGACGGAATCTCATCTTCTTTTCCTCCATTTGGATGATTGTATGCTCTTATGAGGAGAGCGCTGTTGTCATGACAATTGCATCCTTCTTCGAGTGGTATATCCGCGGAGCAATCTGTGCCACAATGCGGCAAATGGCAAAAGCCTATGCGGTGCCCATCAATATATACCAAATACTATCTATAGAATAGAATGAAGACGTGATTCGCAAATGAATTCAACATATCTTTTATAAAGCTTTTCAAACGACAATAAAAACTATACAAGTTTTTAACGCTTGGTATTGGTATTGCATATAAAATGCACACAAGAATGACTCGGATTATAATTTCGGTGCTTCTCTTCGTTTCACTTAATGATGGCATCAATGCATCACTGATTGACTTAATACAGATAACACGCGACTCAAAATACATAATATGTAGAGAAATGTGTTTCTCCACAAACAAAATGCACATAATTTTGGCTAAAATCACATAACAACTGAAAAACGCTTTTATGATTTCAAACAAAGAATATTTTTTCTAACCATTTCTTAATACTGTTTTGTGGTTTTCATTGTTTTATTCAATTCAAACAATTTGTTATTCAATCAAATTCTAAACAAATTCAATGAATTCAGTGTTCAGTTATTCCGATTCTTAAGCAACTGTTCAATGAATCGAATCAAAGATCATTTGTTTGCCTAAATAGAAATCTTTTGAATGGATTGCGAAAAGTCTTCAGTTCAGTGTTTGAATCAAATGTTGGGAAATATCTCATTAAATATTGTGGTAATAAGTGGTGGCAGACGTCTCAATGAGATGCTTGAAAAGTCTTGTGTATAGAAATCAATGTTTAGTAATACTATTTTGAATGATTCGTTGAACTCAAGGGGAAAATGGCTTAAAAATTGGCGAAATATTAACGAAAAACTGTTAGGAATCGAAAGGACTCGTAAAGCGACAAAACTTAATCATAAGGTTGATAACGACTCAAACGTATAAAAGTGCTCCGAATACTAATAAAACAAAAGTCAGGCTTAGATAATGATGAGAAGATCATGAGAAGTCATGAGCCATATCCGCACCACTAAATTGCAGCACAAGAAACAACTCACTCTCAACGCATTACATGAACTCCGCTCTCTTTTACGCTCAAAACCTTCAATAACTCAGAGCTCTTACAGTGAATTAGATTTTGCATTGATTTTCGCCAAAACATGTCTTCGAGAATACACTCAAATCGAAAAACATTGAAATACTCTTCGATTGTACTTCAGATCAAAGCCAAAGATTTTCTCTTTTGTCAACTCATTAACTCATTTGATCTAATCTTTTAAATAAGAGATGTTTACACACAATATGTTTATTCCTAAACTCAGTAAATGTTTCACTTATTCCGAATCAGTTTATCAAACGCTAAAAATATCCTCTTTTTCACAAAATCCTTATATTCTATGCTTTCAATAGATAGAGTCTTATTTGAATTGTTTATCTGATTGCAGGTTCACATAAAAGCAACTATGATAATGAACGGAGTCTGTGTCCGATGGAGAGGATGGCTCGACCTGGAAAGACTCGATGGAGTTGCCTGTCTTGAATACGATGAAGAGAGAGGTGCCATTGAAGATGCCATCCTTCGCGAACAAATGGAACGGTATAACTCCAGAATGAGGGAACTCGAAGAAAGACAGAGAATATTCAAAGCGGCTCAAGAAAGACAGGCAGAAGCGGAAGCAGAGGTGAGAATAGTGAGACCCTTCCTTCCCTTCTTATCAATCAATTACAAAGAATATAAACTTTTTTGAGGGAACTGTCTCTCAATAATGAAGACGTGTATATCAGGAAAATCTTTTTGTGTCTTTGGTTTCAAACGGCTTAATAGAGCGCATAACCGATTGTAAACATAATTGACTGAAGACAGGGACAGACCCACTGTCCATATGTGTACAGCTGTTAAGCAAAAGACATTTTCTAATTTGTTTCTAAAAAAGTTGTCGAATGTGTGCCCAAACTGTACCCAAACTGTGCCGACACGCGACATAACTTAGCAAAAACTTTATCAATGGTTCTGAACACCGTTTTCCAGCTGTGCTTTGCTGTGCAGTGCTGTCCTGTGCTGTCGGCTCAGCTTTTGATTAGATGAGTGTTGGCGTGCGAACCGTCCAATACTTATGTAATGTGAGGATCACTGATGTTTTGCTTACGATAGCACTTGTGATACACCTGACAAGTCTTAGCGACCACTCCAGCACTGCCTCCATCGCACTGTCGGTCGGGTTTTCGTGGGAAAAGAAAGCAATACTTATTGTGATTATCTTTTTTCAAAATAATGGCAAATAAAACGCAAACATATAATTCACATATAATTTTCAATCAAATGTATTCTTATATAATATACTTCATTGAAAAAAAGTTATATTTTTGTGCGTTTCTCCACTTTTGTCCACAATTTGTGAACATTCTATGGATTCACTCAAATACTAAGCTTTCTATTTATTTGAAGTATAGATATATTGAATTTGAAAATAATTTGAAAGCAGATCATTTGAGGCAAACGACACGCACACATCAGGAGGTGTCAGAACATATTTTCCCACATTTTCTTCAATAAAAACCTTAATTTTTATTAGTTTTTATCATATATTCCATGTTTTTGGTATAACTCCTGAATTAATGCTATTAAACATCAAATACATTCAAATACTAAATACTGTATATAAGAGCTAATTATAATAGAATTTCCCAATTTTTCCCCAAATAAGTAGTATTTTGAAGAGATTTTACTCAATTTATGTTATAAATAGTGAATATGTTTGTTGGGTTCACATCGGATACATCCCACGCACCGGCGATTTGTGAGTTTTTACTCAAAAAAATGAGGATTTATCATAAAAATTCAAAATCCCTTTTCTTTGTTTTGTGACTCTCCTCCGCACTGGTATTGGGTTCGGAATCGTTTTTCATTCATAGAACTTACCGTTCAGTAGCGTTAATATAAGTCGAAGAGTGGCTGAGAGGCACCGACTCAATAGAGGAGGGAATTGAGAGGAAAATTTGATTGAAATATTGGGCCAAATGAGCGATTGTCACAAAAAAGAAGTGTTGGGAGAGTATTGATTGTAATGCAAGTGATATAAATAGTGTCAAAGTAGTGATTATTTTCAAGTAAACGGAATGACAGAGTTTTAGGGGTTCGAGACAACTAAATATGCATTTTCCCATTTAGCGACACACGGCCTCTATTGGACGGCCAGTGGCGGTCCTGTGCAGAGCCACGCGACCAGACAACGGGGTTGTGTTGTCGGCCATCATTTGAAGCGAATTAGTTCGTCATTTCATATAATTACGGGTTTTATGTAACGCCGTTAACTCGACGACAGTATCTAATTGTAGGATAAAAATGTTACTCAAATACTGTTAACAATCAAATACTAAAAGCGTTTTAATGCGCGACAACTCACACATCAAAAGCTTAAAACATTTTCAAATTCGCATTCAATGAAATCACAGATCAGTTTTGTTTGAAAACCATTAATGAAATATAAATCTTGGATTTGAATGTCAGCCATATATTGATTGATTGAACCGATTGTATCACAACTAATAATTAGACGGAATCTATAAAAAGCTTTTATAAGAAGTATTTCTATAGAAATGTTTAACAAGTTTACTGATTTGTGATGTAAGTCGACCACAATATTCAAAAGAACCTCGAATTTAAAGCATTGACTTTTAATTTTATTTTGTTTTGAATCAAATTTGTTTATATTAATCACTCATTGAATTGTAAATCATTTGACGATAGCTCGCAGTCAACGATATCTTAATTCAAATCAAACTCATTTCAAACCAGACTTTAAACACTATTATTAAATAACAAAATTTTCGACGAATTCTGAATTAATTTTTTGCCTCAAAAATAGTCTTAGAATTCAATTAATTAAAATTTATTCTTTTGTTATTTCAGTTACGGAAGAAACACCAGACAGAGCTGAGTCCCGAAAGAGCTGGTTCTGCCAGCAATTGACACTGGGCACAACTGTGCTAGACCAGTGAATAACATCGCTAAAATTTGAAGACTGACCGGTGTTTATGATAAATGATTGGAAGCGCTTTAGTTTACCAGACATAAGAGGTGTGGAGTGTCCTCTCTCTCGTAGTGAACGAATGGATCGCAATATTTATTTTTAAAAACAACAAAATATCGGTATTTCAAGAGATGTGTGTTATTATGAAAATTGTATTATAGCTCTCATTAACTGATTGTAAAACATTATGTGATATCTTCTAAAATGTTTATTCGATTAATGTTTCAGAAATACTTAAAACACTTTTTCAAATGTCAGGTACTCTAACATTAAACCCGTTTTTTCATAGACATGATCTCAAATGAGTTCCTATTTTTTGAAGCATTGCTTTAAAGCAAAACTTTGTCTCTTTTTAGCGATTCATTCATTCTTTCTCTGAAACTCATCCGAAAAACACTTAATTTCTCTGCTTTTTTATACTTCTAATAATACTTAATATATCTCTGAAACTGTATATAAAAGTATTGTAAAAATATATAAAATATATAATAAAAAGTAAATTTAGTTGATTTATGTATGAAAACAAAGAATAATTGTCTCAAAATTAAACCAAATGAGAAGCAAATGAAAGACTAAGATCTCACACAACATAAAGCTTTGCTTCAATGCATCCCAAGATTGTCTTCATTTGTCTGATTCAACACATTTTGATTGTCATTTAATATATTCAACTCTTTCAATACTAAAGAAAATTATACGAATAAAACCAACACCGGATGCGGATCACCATTAGTCGGGACAGTTGTGGACCCAATCCTCAATTGTGAATGAATTTACAAAATAAAAAACATATTCATTCAGATAATGGTTGTGTTTTCATTGCAAAAACTAATACAGAATTATCGCATTAGAGATACAGCACTCGATTTCCACACAAATGACTCTTTTATGGTTACTATCCTTAAAATGAATGAAAGCACTCCATATCTCCATATATTCTTCAAATCCTGAATCAATTGATTCGCCCAAAAGTTTAGTTTCAGAACAAAATTACTGTCCTTTTGATTGAATATTCATCAAAAATATTCAAATTGAGTCAACGAATTAGAGTCGAAAAAATATTCACTTTTGGGTTTACTTAACATATTTTGGATATTAAGTTAGAATATAGTGTTTGTGCTGACAATTCTCAGCTGGCATTCAAATCGATTCTATTGTCAGAGGAGAGGCTGTGCTCATCCACTACACTGTTTGCACCCTATATGCAAATTAGGGTTTATGGGCTCATCCTATTGTCCAAATATAAACCTTTTCAACTTATCGACGGAACAACAGTTTCTTTTGGTGTCTGCAAACAGTTCGGCAAAAATGCAGGTGAAGTGAACTAAACTAAATGCCACCGAAATCCTACTGAATATAACTCACATAATGAATACGACATTATATTTCTAAACTATTTTTTTTATTGAACTGATCTCATGAAAAATGACCAAAATTGTGAACCAATTGTGAATTTCTGCCCAGGGTCCCAATCTCTTTAAGCATGAAGTGATGCAGATGTCAGAGTCGTCGACAACATTTTTTCTCTACAAAAAAGGATTCTCCGCTAAATTGTGGAAAAAACCTCAAAAGACAAGGACAGACACTGCACAGAATGGTTGGAAGGTTTGCTATTATTGTAGAGAAGGCAAGTGTGAGAACACAAAAAGAGTGGGTTCTGACGGTCTTATAAAAAGCCTTATCGTATATGAAGACGGAATTACTCAATAGTTATGCTTTAATTTAGTCTATATTTGATGCCAACACTCGATTCAAATTTATGCCAATTTGAGTTCAATATGTTTTCAATTTCAAAGAATAGAGGCATAGGGTTAGCCAGAGGTTAAGTCTGGGAGCACTCACTCGTTATGATCGTAACTGAATGGAAGCACGTGTGACACCACTCATCCATATGAAGACCATAACTCTTATATACCATTGATTTTATCGATTTTAAAAAAGAAAATTTTGAATTTTAATTCAGACAATTTTAAACTTGAATTTATTCTTTCAGCAAATTATTGTATAATCAATGGATTGCATCCCATTTCCATATGAATTGACTAAGAATTTCGCTTTAATTCCCGAATATTTCAGTTGAATAACAAAGCAATTCGTGAATTCATGAAAAGCCATATTAATCGCTATTTTTCTTTCTGTTTGATAAAACAATTTTTCAGTAGTTTGTAAATACACCGAAACTTATAGAATATAATATTCATTTTTGCTGACGAATTACCATGAGTATAAAAAAATCTTAACTGGTTTTGAGTGAGAGCTCATTATTTGAGAATAAATCATTCTGTGCTGAACACAGTTTCCAGATTTTACGGCTTCTTCTCAGAGAAGTTAAACTCCGTTTGACTAATGTTTGACATTCTATTCATCACATAATAAAGTTTAACGAAATCCAGTCTTAAATAACTCTTCCGTATTGACGACTCATTCAATTTGCGAAAATCTCTTTATTATTCATTTCAAATGTTTATTATTTGTGAGTAAATTCGGCACAAAATATATTTAAATGCGTTTAAAAGTAAATTATTTGCGATATATTTCGGTTGTTTGAAAAGAATTTCTCTTTTAATGTCTTTTCGATGGCAAAAGTGTATAACTATTGGAAGAAATGCATTCAAATTTCAGTTCATTTTATTGGAAAAGTATTTGAGTTGAGGTGCAGTCAAAGTAAGTGTCAGTAAATAAATATAACTCAAAGTTATATCTGATCTTTGGATCTGTCCGGAGATCTGTTTCAGAAAGTTATGGCTTCACTTTTCTTAACTTATATTCAGAGTATTGAAAATGAATGGAATGGAGAGCAGTAGCTATGCTTCCAGTCCTGTGATTCCTTTCAGTTGGTTTGAGCTATTGATTTGTGCAGTGCCTGACTTTAGTGACAATTAGTCTTTACTGGCATTACGGGCAAACTGGTCCCAAACTGGTCCGCACGTGCATTCAAAGACCTCCTGCAGTCTATTTTCAAATAAAAAGTGATGGGTTTCTCCTCTTTTCACTACTGAACGCCAAACAAGAAACTCATCCGTAAAGGCATTATCGCCTCTCCATTCGTCTTAACCATTGAGCCGAGTGTTCGCCAAATAATTCAATTATTAAACAAAACATAATGAATATAATGAATGTATTGAATATAATGTGTTTATAGCGCCTAAACTTAACCGATGAAAGTCTAGTAAAACAGTCCAAACAATGAGCACAGGATTTATGAAATCAAAATATATATTAGTTTTTGTCTGAATTGAAGCGCTTTTTGTTTGAAAACTCGTTCATTATATCGAGGCTTAAGGGCATCACAATTAGACGTCAATATTACATCAGATCTCCGCCCTATCAACAAGTTTTAAGCTTTTCAGTAAATCTAGACATCTGCAGACCTGATCCCGAAGTGCATTCAAAGTTATGATGTGTTGAATATGCATTAGTGCTGATCATCAGCTCTTATCGGAGGACTCGCTTCATATTAACTAAATTGAGTCCAATATGAGGCATATGTGACACTGAGTTAGGCAATGGGCGATACGAGTATAGCCCAGTATAGCAGGTGGACTGTCATACTGTGAGTAGTGCACCACCACTGCCAGTGTCGGACTGAGTGGTGACTCTGTTTGCTTAGCCAACTATTTAAAGTCAAATGGTTTGGTTTATGGGCACTCAGAATGAGCTCAATTGTCAAAATGTTGTGAGACATTAGTTTTTATTATTGTTAGCCTTTGTTGAGAAGAGTAAAGATCTAAACCATTAAAAAATCTCGAGTTTCGAGTGTTGCCAAACATAGACAGGAAATAGAAATAAGAGTTATTATTCTTCTATTGCCTCTCTTTTGCCACTTGCAAGACGTTAAACACAATGACTTCTAACACAACACCAATAATATGGAAATATTGGTCTCAAAGCAAATGTGGGAAAATATTTGAACCAATTTTCAAATGAAATATAACTAATAATATAGAAATGGTATTGAAATGGTGTGACCGACGGGATTACCATTACTTATGCAGTCAAACAGGCATTGGCTTAACTCAGATCAATACTAGACTCCAAACAAGTAAACAAAATATGAATAATAATTGAGAGGATTTCGAGGATTAGTCAAACACTAGCCGTTCATCTGGTGATGCCTTAAATTGGTCTCCACTCCTGTGCTCCTCTCCACTCCTCCCTACTCTTTACTATGAAGTATATGAAACTGAAAGCTCGGAAATATCATTGCGTTTATGATATCGATCACGAAATGGATCCGAAGTCTGATTGTGTTTTTGCGTGTATTCCCTATTATTCTGACAAATGTATTGACTGTATTGACCCCATCATAGACCCCATCGGCCGCTAATTTATAGCCAACGATATTCTCACTCAATATTCGTTGGATTTTCTGTTTTTCCAATACTTAATGCATCCATAAAAGTGGTCTTCCGTTCGGCGGAACCGTTAAAATGGTTGAAATGGTTGTGATCTGTGAGAGAGATGTGAACACAAAAAAGTTTTGGTTCATTACTCCGATAAGCATTTGATGCCATCCCATAAGAAGGCACTAAAATAGCAATACTCAGCACTAGTGAGCAATACTCAGATTTATCAGGTTTTACATGAATGAAGAGGTAAAGTAGCAGTCAGTCCATTGTAGTAAAAGAGGACCGTTTTTCAGAGCCCTTTCACTCTTACGTACGTCAATCGGTTGGCTATTTATGTGACGGCTATTCGGCCAAAAATTTCTTCATTTCCCACCCAAAGAAGTCATATCCATCAATACCTCCTGTAGTTAACCCCTGGCGTTGAAAGTGCATGAAGTGGTAAACGAAACGCCCAAACACACCAACAGCTGCTTTCATCTCTTGACATCGGGGGTCATAAAAGCACAATAGGGTTAAAATATCCAAACCTTTGTTACAAAAGATTTGGTCAAAAAATAGGGACAGCAATAGGGATAGCCTTACAAACTATTGTAATAATTCTCGTCCAATGACTTGAAATAAGTCATTATATTTCTGATGCTTTGATTGAAAAATATTCACGTTTTGGGAAAATTGACGCTAAAAGTCATGAATGCATTGAAACGATGCAAACGTTTGCCAACAGACGAACCAAAGCATGAAAACAAGTTAAACAATTTGATCACTTTTTTGCTCTTTTTAACAGTTCTGGTCATTGATGTGATTACCGGTACTGAACACTCATAGGTAGTCAACAAATACCGGATGACTGTCAGCGCGAATATGCTCTGGAATTCTGTGCCGCTTAACAGATGAAGGATTTGCCGTTCCTATGGAATCGTATGCCGTATCAAATTGTCTTGTTTTGCACAGAATAACTCAGACAGAGAAGACAGACATTTCTCACATCAGTTCAATCAGATCAATGATTACGAATTACAACTGCAGACAAGTGGTCTCCAATAGTCTTCTCTGGTCTACTACTCTGTCCTTCTGTGTCCTCCCAATGGTGTTCGGGAGCATCAGTCAAGTTCTTAACAACTGGAAAAGCCGTTCAAATGATGCCAATGAAAGCCGATTAAAAGACAAACCTATTCAGCAATAAGGGAACCGAAGAATGGCTGAGCGCTAGACTTCAATCAATGGATTCACTTATATTATAATCGGAGGGCAATAGGGCTGCATCTCTGCAAACGCGATTGTTCCGGATTAAAAAATAAAAGTTCACAAAAGTTCTCTTTTAGGGCTGTGTAGGGCTCTGTTAGCCCTGTCTAACAGTAAACCAATGACTCGAAGGGAGAGGGAGAGCATCAGTTCAAACAAATGACATTTGAGCGTAAATCTGCTCAATTCTCAACCCGATGGCCATTATCTCAGTTTCTCAGTGATTGTCGTCTCTCTACCGACGATGGGTTCAGTAAATACCCATCCAGTGAACAGCACTGGGAGTACATCACTCTCTCAGTGTATATAACCTATGAGTAAAGGCCTCTATTTATCTCCAGATTATCTCAACTGATAATCATTATACAAATCTCAGATTTATTTTACACGCTTTAAAACGATGCACAGCATAGCACAGGCATAGCACAGCCAAAGCCAGAGCTGATGCCTAAAAAATATTTAGAGTTCAGAGCCATCCCTAATGTGCTATTATGTCGAGAGCTCTGCCATTCAGACAAAGAGAAGAACTGATAAATTTTCGGTAAACAACTAAACAACTGAACGTTTAATGTCTCTCACATTGAAATAAGACATCGAAATAAGAAGAAAAGCAAAACCAAAGGAGTTTTGCGCAATAATCACATTTCCGGCAGCTGTCTGTCTGTCTGTCCCTCTCTCAGTCATTCTCAGCTTCTCTCAGTCTTTCTCTCACTGTCTCTCTATATGTGTAATCATTTTCAGCGCTTTATTAAAACATTTTCTCTTTAATGGCCTTTTGAAGTCATAATCGGCATTGAGTTGACCCAAGTTTTCGGTGCAAACAATTCATTAGTCGAGGAAAGTCCATAAGGGGTCCCGTTTTCAAGTGTCGCATATCTTAACCGCTTATATAATATGAGAGCATAAAAGTAAAAGCATTTCAAAACCGAACACAATTGGCATTTGTTGTCCAAAAACTCATAAAAACATATTTTGGCACTTCTTTTGCAAACAAATATTCAATACTTGAATATAAAGTGTAAACCTCTTGACCCACAAGTTATGAGTGTATGAGTTGGCGGATAAGAAAGTGACAGAACCGTCACATTCGGACCGCATTCACGACATACTTATTATTATTCAATTCCAGAGAAAGTAAGTGACGAAAGGAAAGCCATTATTTTGCATATAATAAAAGCTGTTCAGAATATAAGCCGATTGTAGTACTTCTCAAGGCTTTCAATATTTTCTAAACTTATTTTTATAGCACTTATTAGCGAATAATATAAAAGAGTTTCAAAAGTAGAAGAGTTTGTCGCCAAAAATGATAAGTTTCTCAAAAGTTGAGTCAATTGTCTGTCAATTCTCTGTCAATAATTTCAATTCAAATCAAAATACTTTTGTATTTAACGACTTATTGCAAAATAATCACAATATTAAGCATAAGAACCAAATTCTTTCGCAATAAGTTTTCTTCTATAAAATGCTCTACTTTTGAAAAACTCAAATATTCGCTAATTTTTCTGAAAACATTTGGAAATATTTGAGCAAGGTTTTTCCAAGTGTTGTTCAACAATTAAACAAATAGC
>JAQGBD010000117.1:0-47571 GCA_034698165.1 Punctoribates punctum
AAGATGACGAACGGAATGACTACTGGTTTGATCTCTGGTCAGCACAACACAAAGTCTGTGTCCGCCCGAAACTATCCCAATTTTTCAACCATCACATCTTTGAGTGAACAGACATCGCCTTATTCTACTGCCTCATCATATTATTTAAGTCAGACCAGTGATGAAATGACTCCTCCATCGCATATATCTCCTCCACTGGCGCACCACAATCCGTCCACAATGAGTAACACATATTCGCCGGCAATTAATGTCAATACCATTCCAAGTGCTCTCAGCTATAGCTCATCCCTCGGAGCAGCGGAACTGATGCCTCTCTCGTCCATTTCTGGTGGACACTCATATTAGTACCTAGCTATATTTTTGTACATATCTTTTATTATTAGTTAATTGGTTTAAATTCTAGAAAATATTATTTTTAGAACAGAGAACAACAGACACGACATAAGCCCTCCTTTTCTTAGTTATAAATTCAAAAATCTATCGTTTATTCATTTAATCAAAATTTTAATTTCTATTAATTTGTAATTTTCTAATGACCTAGATAAATAGATAAATAAAGTTCATAAAATGAATTATTTATTTAAAATCTTTAAAAACTAAAAGCTATCATGTTAAATGTTGTTTTGAGGTAAAGTATCCCAGGCTTTGTTCCATTTGCTAATCTGAGCCTTGATTTGAGTGGAAGACGTGATGTCCAGTCATGTGCTCACATTCTGTCACATCTGAAGCTCTGACTTAATTAAACAATGACTCATAAATAGACACAATTCCAGCCGTCCCTTTGGGAATCAATGCACAGAATAAGCAGAGGAACAGTCCTGAGTATAATCCAAACAAATAGTCTTAATTTAGAAGATCACAAATATTGACAAATATTTTGATTCTATTCTTAAGTCTTATCTGTTAATCAGAAAATCTATTTAGAAGTGAAAACCTTATAAGAGTTGAAAACAATAAACTGTTTATAATTAAATATATTTAATTAAGTCATCGATTTAACTAAAACTCATCACAACTTCTTATTTATAGGTTTTAATTAGAGAATAATATTTGACATCAAATTGAATTATTTATTTATTTTTTTTGTTTACTTAATTTAATAATTTAGAAATATTTGTTTAAAAAATGAATTTCATATAAATTACTATTTCTGAGATACTTTTCTTTTGGTAGAGTTTAATGCACTCCAAGTGAACACTGATTTCTGAGTCACCTATTAGTGAAGTGTATAACCAAACTGTACATTGATTTCCTGGCTTGGACAATTACCCCACCAAGCCTCAGCAGAGGCAATATTGTTCTGTTCAATTAGTAGTCAACCACCACTTAATTAAACCGATTATAAATTTTGATTAAACAATAATTTTTAACATCAAATTAAAACATAAATCTCTATAAATGAAAGAGACTTTGTTCTCTCTCTCTTCTTCTCTCTCTCTCTCTCTCTCTCTTCTTCTCTCTCTCTTCTTCTTCTCTCTCTTCTTCTTCTCTCTCTCTCTTCTTCTCTCTCTTCTTCTTCTTTTTCTTTCTCTGAAAAAGAGTGACGGGAGAGGGACTCGAACTCACAGCTCTCGAGACTGAAGGCGCGCACTCTATCCGCTGCGCCAGTGTCGGCCCCCTTTCCCCCTTTGGCTTATTTTTGTTGCAATAAATGTTAAAACATTTAAGTATTTCATTTTAATTGAATTTTGTTTTTATTTTTAATATTTTCACCTAGATTGATGACCTAGGAGATAGTTTCAATAATTCTGGTAACTACTCAAATAACTTGAGTTTTGTTTATTAAGTTTCTGTAAAATTACAAATTTATTACATAATTATCAAAAAATAATTGAATTCAAAACTAACTTCAAAATCAATAAAATATTTTTTGTATTTCTTTTGAAAAGAATGAGTGAGGTATTTATATATTTAAAACTTGATGGATATGTTTTTCGGTGAAAACGATTCGAAACAGTGTTTTTGATTACAAAAATAAACATATCGTATGAGTCGTAAGAATTAGAATCTCCAGAATATTACTAAAAATAATTTCTTGAGTGAAAAAAATGGGTTTTGTGTAACGATTATAATCTTTGCACTCGTTTTGAAATAAAGGAATTGCTTTGATTTAATCCAAATGTTTTTGTCAAACAAATAATCGTTTAGTTTTTGAACAAATAGTCGGTTAAAACATTACAGAGTTATCTGAATTTCAATGAATTTTTGATTAGAATCTAATTGTTATCAAAATATTATTGATTTTAAAAAATGTTTGCTTTGATTTCATATGATTTACAATATTTATGGCAATTGTGATCGACTCAAAAGTCTTCGGACGCCTCGAATGTCTTGAGAACAGTATTGAACTGACGACAAATAATGAACAAAAGGCCACAACTTATGAGAAATTATGGATTTGTTTTCATCACTTCACCAGAAGTTTGAGAATAATTTCTCTCTTATTTGTGGCAATTATTCTGATCTTAAACCCGATATCATTCTTAACTGTGGCCATAATTCACTGGAAATGTGACTTCAGGAGTAATTTACCGCAACTGATGATCGTCTGGGCTTTAGTTCATTTCATTATTTATTCAAAACTTGTTTATTTGAAAATCAAAAACAATTTCACCGCTGAATACCTCTCATCCAAAGTTCAGATTCTATTGAATTTTTGTATAATTGTTTGGTTTATTGTTTTTATGCTATTAGTGGTGATTCTGTCGAACGGAACGCCCGACGATTTTAACAAACTTCTTGTGTCTTATTTGATGTTTAATATGTTTATTTCATTTATATTATTCGGAATTCCGTGTATTTTATTCATATCTCCCGTAATGTGTGATTCCAGATAACGATCTAAATGTGACCACAAATCGACTTTAATCAATCGTTTTTACTTTTTTTAATCACTGGATAATCATTGAAAAAATCAGATAAATTGAAGGCCTATCCAAATAATTTCACTTAAATTCCTGATTAAATTATCATGCTCATATTTATAAAATTTCTTATTATATTTTATTTTAGTTCAATAAAATAAAAGTTAAATAATTAAAATATTAAAAACCCTGTTTAAGTCTATTTAATTACCTTGAATAATTATTATTTAACTGTTGCATGGTGATTTAGATTGCAAAGAATCCAGAATATTGCCAATACTGTTCTAATTTATTGAACGACCCCTTATTGGCTGCAAAACATTCAAAACAAAGTTGTCTTCAAATAAATGGTTTGTCTTTGATTTGAATCGTTTGTCGCAAACAATTACAATGAAATTCGTGAGTATTTACCGAAAATGATTGACTCGATTATCAATTAAATGTCTGTCCAACAGATAAGTCTATCGGGAAATGCGAGCAAAGCGTGTAATGCCATCAAATTCAAGTCGAGTCTCGTGATGTTGGACTGTGCTCTCGACACCTCCACTACAATGCCTTTCCTCCCGTTGCCACTCGTCCACAGGTTTGACCACTTGACACAATTGATATTTCATTAATAACTAATGACCTTTGATTTGTATAATAGCAACCACTTGTCATCGCTTCCCAATTGGTCGCCGAAAGACATAAAAGAGCCTCAACTCGAAAATGTATTCAATCCATTGATTTAATTGATTCTCTATTTAAATAAATTCTGTCACTCAATAGGAACTAAAGGAATGTTGTGGTCGAGTCTTCGTCGACAGTGCGCCAGAGTTTTGTATACCAGAAGTGAGTATTAATCCATTGATTTCTGTTTTTTGGTTTACTTACCATTTGATGGACTCAATGACAGACTTCGACAATAAATCTGAAACACGTGGACGTGATCTTGATATCGAACTACCAGTCAATGCTGGCCCTCCCCTACATCACAGAGAGGACTGAATTCAATGGTGTGGTCTATGCCACCGAACCGACGCTCCAAATCGCCAAACAGTTTATGGAGGAAATGATTAAATACATCGAAAGATCGCCGAAAGCAAAAGAGGCCACCGTTTGGAAGAAGCCGAACGTCTATAAACATATTCCGGTCCAATTTGTGTTCGACACCGCACACACCAGTAAACCCTATCTATGGAAACAGATCTATTCCCTCAAAGAAATGAATAGTTGTCTCTCGAAGATCAAAGTCATTGGATTTTCTGAACAAATTGTAATTCGATTTATGATTGAAACGAAATTTGGGAATAATTTTATCGCTTCTTTGATTTTAAGGACATTTTCGGTTCACTTCAAGCCTCAGCCCTGAGTGCGGGCTATTGTATCGGTAGTTGTAATTGGATTATAACCAGTAATCACGAAAAGATTGTCTATTTGTCGAACTCATCCACTCTGACCACACACCCGAAGCCTATGGATCACATTCCGCTCCGAAACGCAGACGTTTTGATATTAAACAACTTGAGTCAAACCCCTCACGTCAACCCCGACTCCATGTTAGGAGAGTTTTGCGTCAATATTGGTATTTATTTTCAGTTGATTTCATACAAACAATAATTTGATAATCAATTTATCGATTCTCAGGGAAAGCCTTAACAATGGGCGGCAATGTATTGGTTCCCTGTTATTCTTCGGGAGTTATTTACGATCTTTTAGAATGTCTGTCCGTTCATTTGGAGCAAAGCGGACACGTGTCTGTTCCCATGTATTTCATATCTCCGATGGCAGACCACTCTTTGGCCTACTCTAACATATTAGCCGAATGGCTGACGAGTAACAAACAGTCGCGCGTTTATATTCCAGAAGGTATTCCCCATTTATTTTATGATTGACTTAAATTATAATCAATTATTATTCAGAGCCCTTCCCTCACGCATCGCTCATAAGGGGCGGACGACTAAAACACTTTTCGTGCATCAGTTTAGACGCCTTCAACACCGAATTCAAGACCCCGTGTGTTGTCTTCACCGGTCATCCATCTCTTCGTTTTGGAGATGTCGTCCATTTGATTGAACTCTGGGGTCACTCTTCCAATAATCTGATTGTATTCACAGGTATTGAGGGCTTAAATATTAAAAGCTTTTCATTCATATGTTTTAATTTCATTGACTCGTTTCAGAACCGGATTTCCCATATATGGAGGCCCTGTCTCCATACCAGCCCTTATTAATGCGTGTCGTTTACTGTCCGATCGATACGAGTCTAAACTTTTCTCAGGCAAACAAATTACTCAAAGATTTGAAGCCAAAGAATCTGGTGATCCCCCAGAGCTATACCACTCCTCCCCCACTAATGAAGAATCGAACGGATTTAGTGATTGATTGCGAGGCGACGAATGTCTTCGCCTACAAAAGGAATTATGTCATAAAACTTCCGATAAAAAGAAAATTCGAACGAATAGATATCGACTCTGATGTCAGTTCTCTCATAAATGTCTGTTCTGTTCACAAAATTAATTGTTTTGTTTCACAGTTGGCATCGACTCTGCTTCCAGTGGAGGTGCGCTCAGGTGTTAGCATTTCAACGGTTACCGGTTCTTTGTTAGCCAAAGACAACAAATTCAAACTTCAATTACTGACCAAATCCCAAATGCATGAACTGACGAGTGAGTCGCCCACTCAGACACTGCCGCCTCTCAACTACACCTGGGGTTCAATAGATTTACAGCTATTTATGTCCTTAATATCAAAGGCCGGAATCTATGACGCGGTCGTTGAACAGAACCCTAACGGATGTGTCGTTCAAATCGTGAGTTTAATTCATTTTTTTTGTCTCAAAATTATCTTAAAATTTGTTTTTCGAGTAATTTCTAAAAGTTTTTTGGTTTACATAAATATTTTCCCCGATTTTTGTCTTTCATTTCCTATTCATTACAAACATTAAGCCTTTGACTCATTAATGAAGATTTTGTTTTGGCTTTTAATGTCTTAAAGATAATAAATTTTTTAGTTTTCTGCTTCTCTTTAAGATTGAGAGCACTGCATAAGCACAGCATAACTTTTAGTGCATAATATCTTTGTTATCATTGAACTGCTTTTCAATTATTTAAAACTTTTTTTCTGGAATTTTATTCTGATTTTGAAGTTAATTAACATTTTTGAGCAAAAATCTAATAAGTTTTACGTGAACTGTATGTCCAGCGCTCTCAGGGAACGGTTATTCAAATGGAGGAAAACTCGACTACAATATTGTGTGACTCGAACTCCAAAATCCGAGTCCTCCTGAGAGACATCATCTCTGAGTGCCTCAAAAGAATTTAAGATATTTAAGAGAAAGTCATCACAACTCAAGATTAAAGCAATAATTTTTGTGGTCAGCGCTCACCGTCTTCTTATCTCTGGACTAATGGCTGTCCAACTTTTGACACATTTATCTCTAGAGTCAGGTATTGGTTCGGCACAACTCAACCGTTTATATTGGGGTGAAGTCAGAAGATAGCAGTAATAGTGTTGGTTATTGTCTGCACCCATACTATCAAAACCATTGCTCTCCTAAACAGCCCTAAAGATGAATGAAATAACGAAAGCGTTTTGTGAGTGAGTGCTCGACATTCGAGATATGCCGGTCTTCTCATTCAGCTCTCAATGAATGTGACTTTGATTTGGTGTTGAGCTTAACCTTTCGTACGAAAAGCACACACAGAGCACAGAGTTAGCACTCATTCCGAGTACACACACCTGTTCTCTCTGTTCTCCGCAACACTTCAACTCTTTCCCTGATTTTAATAATAATGTTCTTCGAAACCAAGTGTTCAGTAGTTCTCTCTCTCTCTGAGACCTGATCTTCAAATGTGATACCAATGGAAATGTGTTTAAAACAATTAGTGAACAAAATTAGTATTACTTTAGTTGTGTTGTCGTTGTGTGCAGTCAACCAATAAATGTTTTTTGACGACAACACTATTCTGTGCTCAAAAACTTAAGGTCTGTTGGTTTGGGTGAGACATTAAATATCTTATTTGTCGCTCACTTTTCAATAGATATCTCTCCCTATCCTCTGTTGTGTTCCCCCAACAAAACCCAACAAAACATTGTTTACTTAGCGCTCGATTTCATAGCATTTAGTTTTTAGAGTCAATGATATGTTCTCTCAGTGTTTGTATTGAATATTTTGAATATCATTAAAAGGAAAGACATTTGTTCTCTATTTTTGTATTCAAATTATATGAGTTATCATATAATTTGTTAATAACTATAATAGAAAACACTTAACAATAAATCTGAAGAAAGTATTTCTCTGTAATTATCGACGAATTTGTGTTTTTGTTATTAAACTGCTTTCGGCGATACAACAGCGCAAACATCTATTGGTCTGAAAAGCTGTGAGCGCTTCGGCACAGAAAAGGATCTCCTCTGCGATGGGAGGCTTTGAAGAGCTGAGGCATTCCTTTTTGCCAATTTCTAATTCTAATGTTTCTCCAGAGCCTTACTTTTGCTTTAGTTTTGGGGAATGTCTAGAATGTGGTGAATGTGGCAACACTTGTGCGTTGTCTCCAATCCAGTGGTCGTCCAACAGTTCCATCAATTGATTTAAGTCTTGAATACCTAATAGACTCTGACTTTGGAGCGTTTTCTTGCAGTTATTTTTGCAAATTAAGGTGTGTTTGTCTGCTGTTAGGTTGTGTTCTGGCACTCAGGCACTCACAACACACCACTTGTATGGGTCTCACATCGAGAGTAACTTTTATGTCTACAATATTTTTCATTTGGGAGTTGGCTTTTCCAATAAAATATGACCCAACCATAGATTGCATACCATAGTACTAGCCGTGGTTGAGCACAATTACCGGCGCTCTGCCTCTGCTCTGTTCCAAACACTTGATTACAAGTGAAATGACCTTATTTTTAGACTCGACTGACGTTTGCCGTAAGAGAATGTGTTATGATTTTGATAATACAATTTCGTAATACCCTTGGAAGCCAAACCCCTTTTTTCTCAAATAGTTATCGTCGCTCTTCGCTCAGGGATTCCTTTTGGCAATTCGTTTGTCAGAGTGTTTGTGCCGCTCATGCCTTTCCTCCAATGCCAGCAAACATTTTCCATTTAATATCTATTTGAAAGTCTTTTATTGCTCTGTTGTTAAATGCGGCCCAACATAGAAGTGGCACAACTCGTGTCCAAACGCACCGTCTGTTAACCTCTTCGCGACTGATCTCTGCGCTTGTCATCAAACGGCGAGTGTCGTTATCTTTACTATGGATGCAATCAATTGACTTCAAACCGATTGCAATAAACATTAAACTCATATTCGGCTCTAAATCTGTTGGTCTTTAATGGTGTTCACACTTATGTCGATCGGCTTTTAATTCATTTGAATGGTTGCCATAAACCTGCGACAACTCAGTCCTCACTTATCAGATGTTATATTAATTTTTATTACCAAATGATTTGACTCCAAGTTTTTGACAGTATTTTTGAGGACTGATTCCGATCGAAATCAAACTTTTCATTTCAAATGAGAAGAGATTAAAATATTTTGCTGTAAGTAATCATTAATTTATTAACATTTGGTTTCAGATAAAACTGCTTTTGGTTTAAGATTTTTATATATAATTCATATCAAAATATTTCGTTAGTTTTTATGTCTCTCTTCTGTAAAACATTTTTTCGTCAAAATTATTGGCTTTTTAAGGGATTTTTATCACGAAAACCAACTGTCAGTTCTTTATTACTATTTCTCGACTCTTCTGATAAAATATATTTCCTTTTTTCCCTCAAATTATCTGAT
This sequence comes from Punctoribates punctum, assembly GCA_034698165.1. NCBI lineage: Eukaryota > Metazoa > Arthropoda > Arachnida > Sarcoptiformes > Punctoribatidae > Punctoribates > Punctoribates punctum. The sequence goes on from JAQGBD010000117.1 coordinate 8,635, forward strand.
ATTTTAAAATGAATTTTGAAAACTTTATAACTTCAGTGAAAGAGACGTTTAATTCACTTTTGATTTTCTTGTGAAAGAAATTTATATTTCTGGCGACTCTTTCTCTGAAAGGAATCCAATTTTTCTTCATTTTTCTTGTTTTCAGTCAATAGTTGTGTAAAAGCAAAACACTTGAGTCGAGTATATAACAAATGAGGCTTTTATTCAGTCTTTGCTTCTATTTTGTGAGAAATTTTCATCGAAGAAGTGCCACAAACAGACAATTGTCTGCCCGTAACTCAAATCTTTGTTCAGTTGGTCTCTGTTTCGAGTGTTTCCACAAATTCAATATATTTTTCACACGAACTCTAATCCAATGCCCATTCCGTTGACTCCAATTCACTCAGTATTCCAGTCCTTTCCTAAAAAAGTGTTTGGATTTCAAACTCCAGTAGATATTCAATAGATTGGATCCGAACACAGGATTTCCATTTCTCTCGATTGGAAAGCCTTTTATCGAGTCATATGAAATTTCTTTTTGTTTTTTATTCTGTCCGACATTTTTCACTACTTTGGGTGAAACTTAACTTCATTTTAGAAGTACTTAAAAGATTTATTTACTCTCTTTAAAGGACTTTAGTCAGTATCTCATCAATTATTTTCTTTTAAAATCCGTAACACCTTCCACGAGAGAGAGAGAGAGAGAGAGAGAGAGAGAGAGAGAGAGAGAGAGAGAGAGAGAGAGAGAGAGAGAGTGAGAGAGGGAGAGAGAGCATAAAAATGTGATTTTTACCAAAAGAATGGGTTAAATCGATTTTCTTTGTTTAACCTTAAAATGACCAAAAATATCAAGAATTTGTCTTAAATGAAGTTAATGTCATTAATCGTGAACTGTTTAGATTCTAAATATATGTGGATAAGTATTTGGTGAAAGTTGGCCAAGTTTCTAATGAGCTTAGAAATGTTTGAGGCCATGACTGGAGGTTATGAAAAGGATTATTACCTGTTTGTCGTTATGACGCTCAGAGACAACCGAATCTGAGTGAAGTACTTTTTTGGTAATTTTTTCTTCTATTTGTATAAAACATTATTCACTTAACATTTGTCTGAAAGTTTTGATAAAATGCTGACAAAAATTCAAATCAGATTTAAAATAAAAAATATTGAGAAAAAGCATTTCTTGAATTCATGATCTCATGGCTTAAAAATATCCCAAATATTTATTTTTCTTTCAAATTCTTTGTTATTATTATTTATTTTTTATAGAAATACAAAATCGGATTCCTTTTTGTTTGCATTGAATTTACTTTTCGTTAAACATTTGCATCACTTTTACCAAGAATTCAATTTCTGTTTTCAATTACTTAACCCAAACTTCACATCCGTTCGAACCATATTCTGATCTATAATTGAGTTCAGCCTAACATTAAAAACCCAAAAACTATGTCCTGTTTTTCAAACTAATTATTTAAATTGTTTTTTCTCATTCTTCAGATAAGTCTATGAATTGCCTCTTAAGACGTAAATTACGATCAAATCTGATTATATCCTTATTTGACTCCTTATCTGAATCACCAAATATGAGGAGCAGTATATTGAAAGCCATACGAAGTCTGGTTTATCTATCGCTCAATATTTCACATAAAATACAATACAATAACCATTAGATAGAAAAATATACTCTGAAAAAGCTTTGTATCAATTCTTATCAGTCATTTATAGACATTTACTTAATTACCAATTAGTCTGTGTTGTGATTAAGCCCCACATAATATCCTCGAAATGATCAGAACAACTGATTGATAGGGCATTCCATTGAAACAAAGTTTATTTAATCGTCAATTCTCTTAAGTTTTTCATTTTAGTATTGGTATTGAATTTCATATAATTTGTTACATTGTTTGTATTGAATTTCAATCAGTGTGTGAACACCACACGAAACCCTGTCCAAGTTGGTGGTAAATCTACTCCGGTATACCATTTCAAGCCATTTATACTTAACAAGAACAAACAAAATATATGGGAATTCAATACAATAGTTGTCCAGACATTTGCTAATCATATCTGTGCTCCGAATGTGTTATTTGTTTACTTATTTCAAAATCTTGTTTTCGATAAATATTGTTCAGTACTTCACTTCTTTAGACAGTTATGTGAAGAATATTTAGACATAAGAATTGTTTAACAGATTTTTGGATCGCATTCCTTATATTAAACACAATTTTCTCTTCAACTCAATTATGAAATCAGTAATTAATCTGAAGAAAAGGATTTGATTTGGGCCTCACTTTCAATAGTTTTACTCATTTATCGGTTGGAGTGTTGTTTCGCTTCAAATCATTTCATCGATTCATTGATTAAATAAACGCAAAGTTATTGAAAAGTTTTGATTTTAATGGGATTTCGCCTAAAAGTGAAGTTTTTCAGTAAAATAGTCATCAAAATAACGTAAAAGTACTAAAGTTTTATGATTTTTGGTTTTTGAAGATTTGTGGAACCACTTCAAGGTTTTCCTATTTATCTTATATATCGATTTTAAATTCATAACAGCCGTATGCAAGAGCTCTCTCCAAGTTAACTGACCTAGTGCTTAACCAAAGTTTAGTTCACACATAATTTTCCATTAAATGATTCTAGATAAAGACTAAATCCAAGATCTAAGAGTTACCGCCCTAAACCAGGGTAACTTCTAATGGACCTTGCAGGTCTAGGCTCAATATTCTTGGTTGTATTTATCCTAATAAACTATTTAAGAGCATTGGAGGCATTAATTTTATTTAAATTCAAAAATATTTATGTCTTCGATAAGAAATTTTATGTAAAACTAATTTCGAGCCAAAGAAATAAAAAGTCTATAAGTTTTATGATTTAATATCTAATTACTTACGAATCGCACCTAAAGATCGACTGAAAGCCCAAAGTGTGAGAAAAAAGACTAAAACTTAATACAAGTCTCGCTTTTCAATGAAATTAAGTTAATTTCAAATATATTTCAAATTTATTTTCACATCAAATAAATAAAATTTTGATTTTGAAAACTGATTTAAATTGAAATTCTTTAAAAGCATTTTCAAGTTATGTAAATATTATTAATTTGTTCGCAGATTTTGTTTCAACAAAATATGAATTCTGGAAAAACATATTAATTGAAGACTCGTCGCTATATTTGAGTGAACGCATCCATCAACTCTTGAAACGATGCAAATCAATAGACTCCGCCAATTGGCAAATGACATGATATTGTGTCGTATTTTAATAATTTATTTAATAATTGGTTACATAAATGGTTTGAATCACCAAAACACTGGTAGCCAAGAGTCATATACTCAGACCAGTCATAAAACAGGTCGTTATCACAATCATCATAACCATAATCGCCATCATTTAAATCGACATAAAATTAGAGATAGTTTTCAACAAAGAGATAATAATGAGTCCCTCAACGGTCAGGTGGGCAGAAATACACGTGATTTCGAGTCTAGTCCCTCATCAAGACAAGGAGACCATCACCCTGGCAAGAACTGGAAGGAGAAATTGGTGCCACCGATGAGTCCCTCTTCCTATTTATTTAATGATCAAACTTTTAACCGAAGTTCTCGAAAACGTAACAATTCTTCTGTAAAACAGCCAAACATTATATTTATTCTAACCGATGACCAGGACATAGAATTAGGTGAGATTTCAAATCATTTTATCAAATGTTTGCATTCATTTAATCGCATTTTATATCTTCTTCTAATCTAAAATCGATTACTATTTTATTCTCCATTATTTCGATGACATTGAAGTCATTAAAAGAAGTTTACAAACAAATGACTTAACTTTAAAACACATTTATCTCCAAAATAAGCAAAAAAAAACGAGAGAAAAAACTTGAATTATATAAATGTATTCAAAATAACATCCGATTAGATGAATGAAATGCATTTGTTTTTGTTTTTGTGTAATATATAGACTGCGGATGGCTTTTAAATTGATGGTATAGTTCACACTTTGCAAACTGAACAAGAATAAAAGTTAATAGTCTAGTAATGTTGCCTCGGATTCACTCATTTATTTTCATAGATAATACTTTTCGCTTCAATTTAAAGCTTTTATTTTTTGCTTTCATGGGTTTAAACTTTAAACTCAATATTTATTTATAATCAATCAAAATATGTCCAGAAATCGATTGTCAAATGATATAAATTTGTATTAATTAATAATCTTTCAAAAATTTTTTCGATTTAATTGGAAAAGTGAAATATCAAGTTCATTCACTTGTCACTAATGGTTTCAATCGATAAGTTAGAGATAGTTTTGATAATTAGCTTGATAATTTTCAATTAAAACCTCTTACTTTGAGTTTACAATGAATAACAACTTAAGAAACGATTTCAATACCAAAAACACTGAAAGTTTGCCAAAAACCGAGAATTTTCCGGAATTTCACGAAAAAGAGTTTATTTAACAATAATTTACTCAAAAACTTCAATACAGTTAACAATTCAAAGCCAACCGACAGTTAATTAGCGAATAATTGAGTTTTTCCTAATTAAACGAATTGAGTTATATCTGACTTTCCATCAAAAAGAAGAAGAAATTTAAGTTCAAATAAATTGATTAATATTTTACTAATTAATGACTCAATGAATGCTTATTTTGCTTTCTCCTAATCATTAAAATAATTTATTTCTCTATTATTTTCTGTAAAAAAGTGAAGTTTAAGTAATATTTATGTGAATATAAAGATTTAGATCTAATTCTAAATAAATTATATTTGAATATATTGTGAGCGAAATGACAAACAAATCGCATAAATCTTTGTTTTATTTTTTACTTTTTCTTTGAACTTATTTTTTACATTTCTGTGAAATACGGTTTCAAAACATAAATTAGTCTTAAAAATAGTGTTTGAAATTCAAGGCTCACTCCAAGACATCAACAAATTCTTGGGACTAAAACTTATCAATTCATTTGTATTCATAGGTTCCATGAATTTTATGCCAAAAACATCGAAAATTCTGGGCGAAGAAGGCATTCATTTCCCCAATGCTTACGTCACCACTCCGTAAGCGATTCAATTAATTTCTGACGCAAATCAAATTAATCCTGGTCTTGATCTTCTTATGTAAATAGGATGTGCTGCCCGAGTAGGTCCTCCTCGTTGACCGGTCTCTATGTACACAACCATAACGTTTATGTAAGCAATGAATCATTTCTAAGAAGTCTTCGCAACAAATCTAATTTTGATTTAATGTTTGAATTGCAGACAAATAATGACAATTGCAGTTCTCCCTGGTGGCAATCCACTTTCGAGACCAGAACATTTGCCTCCTATCTGAACAATGCGGGCTATCGGACAGGTATGTCAGCCTAAAGGACAAAGAATTCTTTAATATTTGAAATTCTTTTGACAGCATTTTTCGGCAAATATTTGAATGAATACAACGGTTCCTACATTCCTAACGGTTGGAAGGAATGGTCGGCTTTAGTGAGGAATTCCCGTTTCTATAATTACACGCTCAATGTGAACGGCCATAAAGTAAAACACGGGGACGACTACAAACTTGACTACTATCCCGACCTCATAATCAACGATAGCCTCCAATTTCTCAGATATTCCAAAAGGTTTTTCGCGAATAAGCCCCTAATGATGGTCCTCTCCTTCCCTGGACCTCATGGGCCCGAAGACGCGGCGCCTCAGTTTCAAAACATGTTTCTCAATGTCACTACTCATCGGTAATGATTGATAATTTGTCAAATTGAATAAGCTTGGTCATTAATCATATATTTTGTGTATTTTGATTGAAAAAAGTACACCTAGCTGGAATTACGCACCTAATCCTGATAAACAATGGCTGCTAAGAAATACGGGTAAAATGGAGTCAATTCACGAAGACTTCACTGATATGCTGCACACAAAACGTTTACAAACTTTACAATCGGTGGACCAATCGGTCGAAAAAGTAATAAATTTTCAAATTTTAAAACTGTTTTATCCGAAAATCAATTAATTTTTTGTTGTCTTTTCAGTTATACAACGAATTGAAGGAATTGGGAGAACTCGGTCTGTAATCAACATATTTGATGTCCGTCTTTCGTAATCTAATTTATGGCTCAATTTATTCATTTATTTAGAAAATACTTACATATTCTACACCTCGGATCACGGCTACCATTTGGGACAGGTATCAAATTGTTTAATATTATAATTTATGCATTGATTCGTGCATTGAATGATTGATTTTGGCATTAATTTCACGAATAGTTTGGATTAGTTAAGGGAAAAGCCATGCCTTTCGAGTTTGATGTGAGGGTTCCCTTTTTCGTGAGGGGCCCCAAACTACCCGGTGGTCAGAAGTGAGTTGAATTAACATTTCTTGAATATCAAAGATTGTTATTTTCAATTATATGAATATTTATTTCAATCAATTTATTACTAATAACTGAATTATTTTCCACTTCAGAATTGATAACATAGTGTTGAACATAGACCTGGCGCCTACTTTTCTCGATATAGCCGGCGTCAAAGTACCCGACCATATGGACGGCAATTCAGTCCTACCCTTACTTAAGAGCAAATATGAATCGGAGAAACCACTGGACGACAGGCAGAAGATTGAGTGGAGACATACCTTTCTCATCGAAAGAGGGTATCCATCGATTGAATGCTAATTTAATAGCGAATTATAATTTCAAATTGAATTACAGTAGATATACAAAAGATGTCGACGAGAGTCATACACCAGCGCTCAGCAAAAAAGAATGGCTTTCCCTGGAGTGTCAGAAACCTGAATATCGGTTTCCGTGCGGTCCTTATCAGAAGTTTGAGTGCTTTTTCGATGGCTATGAAATGCGAATCAGAAAATGTCGCAAATCTTTTTGGAGTAAAGCCTTTCAGCGAAAGCTTCGCCAGAAATGCATTTGTCATTCAGACCAGTCCACGGATGCCGCCGAAGATGAAGATTTTGGTCTCGATTCCGATGATTTGGTAATTAAGACTAAACGACGCAAATTAGACTCAAATGAGAAGCGACTGCAGCGCCGGTTCCTCAAAGAGCACGTCTTTAACAAAGGATTTCGACCAATTTTTATCGGCGCCCGAAATAAACGGGATTTAGATCTTCTACTTAATGATGGCTTTGATATCGAGGGAGTCTATGAGTTGAATAAACTACTGGAGGCCAGTACTGCAAAGACATTCAACGACTCCGGAATATATACCGGCGTCCAGAGTCTTGAGGACAGGAACACCACTTTATGTGTGATATCATCAAATCAATCGATTTCCTGTTCGACTGAAATATATCAAAATAAACAGATTTGGAGACAAAAGAAGAATAGATTGGATTCGATGATCAAAAAACTTCAAAACAAATTACTGGAACTCAAAGGCATTCGAAGGCATCTGAATATGAAGAGACCTCTTCTTCAGGGAATGACAACCGATGGCTACAAATGTAATTGCGATCAGAATAGGAATGAATTTCATCGAAGAGACCGGTATTTGAAGCGCCGGCTCTCAAAACGTAAACGAATGAGATTTTTGGAAAGACATAGAATACGGAAAGAGAAGAAATTGAGGCGAAAAACGAAATTCTTGAACACAACCTGTAATTATGAAAAAATGAATTGTTTTACACACGATAACCATCACTGGAAGACCGCACCTCTTTGGACAAGTAAGACATCTCTTGATTCAGTTGTTTAGACCAAATCTAATCGCATTTTGATTTAATATAACCGTAACTCAAACTCACATCACATTAATAGATATAACAATAAATTTAGGCACCGGTATAGGCAAAGGGTAGGGGCTTTGAGACCAAAATAGACTGAGAGCTCTCATAATATGGGAACTTTTCTCCAGGAACTGTTTCATAACTGCTTAATGAATGCGGATTTGCGGTCAAACATACGACCCGTTGGCTAATTCAGGTGATCGTATGTAAAACCGCTACCCACACACCCCTGGCTCCTATAGAAATAAGTATAGTTCACAATCAATACTATCCATCAGAGTAAATGTGAGCTATTTTTGCTGAATTAATGCATTGAACGAAGTGAACACACACCCCATACCCCGAAAGGCAGTCCTTGTGATCCGATCTGTTCTTCTTCTAAACCATTACTTTTTATTACGGATTAAAAGCTATTTTGAGTCTAATTCGAGCCCAAACTTAAACCAACAAAAAAGTTTTGTTTACTTTTTGATGCCAACGATATTAAACTGAGGAATAGGTTTAATAACATTCGATGCTATCAATGACTCCATTGATTCCAGCAATTTATTTAAGGATATTTAACACAACCTTTTTCTAATGAAAAAGCTGAGTCCCAGTTCAAACATCAATACCAAGTTTAATAATGAGCCTTCCTATTGACTCTTTGCTCGACTCTTTTTATTTAGCATTCATTGCTAGAATAAAAAGCCTTTTTAGCATTAAATGATTAATATTTGATGGGTTTGTGATTAAAAAATAGTATAATTATATTCTGGAAAACTATTTTTATTTAGTCAGACAATGAATTCAACGGAAAACTAATTTTACATTAGGAGTGAAGTAAAGCGGTTTCGAAGAAAACTATTCCTCTTATTATATATTATATATTCTTTGACAAAAAATTGGAGGCAATTATCATAATTAGTTCAAAACTTTCTCAAAACTTCTTCGCAAACTAAATAACAATAATATGAATATATTTCAAGTCATTTATAATTCAAAGTTTCGCCAAAATTTGTCTCTAAATTACATATTAATAGAATTCATGAATCGTTTCAATGACTAAAACATTATAATTGTATGAATAGTTTTGTAGAGAAATGTTAGGCTTCTCTTCAAACAGAGCGCTGGCATATTATGCTAGAGTCAAATCAATTTACAAAAATCGCAGCTAAATTGTGAACCAAAGACGACAACGACTTATGAAATTAGAGCACAGGACGAAAACTAATTTTCAGTCATCATTATTACTCTGTAATCATTTCTAACGACAAATTAATCAATTATTTTATTATATATTTAGTTTAAATATGAATGACTCGGCATAAGTGCACAGGAATTCTCTTCCTTGACATTAGACACGAATATTTTTTTCGCTCAGAATTTACTTAAACTCAGTATTCGTTACACAAATAATTGCAAAAATTAAATGCAGTGAAAATTTTTTCATTCATTTGGGAAACGCTTTCATTTACAGCTCTGACTGTCATTAATATGAAAAAATTGATTTTAAATGAATAGATTTTTGCATAAAAAAGATGCCATTAAAGAGACAGAAGGACTGGAGTGAGTTATCTATAATTTTCCCCAAAGCCCTTACTTTTTTGAAAGACTAATTCACTCGAACCTATTCTCAACATTAGTCGAGAGAATCTTTAAAAATATTTTCCTGATCTCAACTCTGGGTCTGATATCTGTTATATCACGTAATTTCATTTTGAATGAAAACTTATTCAATAATAAAGTTTTAATGAAATTTTCCTCAATTGAGTGCAAAAAAAATTCATAAAAACTCTATTCAGTGTTTGATAGCAACTGAAACACTGTTGTAATGGATTTTGTTTTTCTCCATAATATACCGGTATATAAGCCGGCAAAAAGTTCACGTCGAGGCTCCAGCACACTATGCAGTTGTGTTCCTCATATCAGATCTAAATCTAAATCAAAACCCGATTCAAAACTCACTTCAAATAAAAATCCAAACAATTATTGAATAGATTTTCCTTTTAAAAGATTGATTTGAAAGTTGTATTATTTTCTCCCATTTTCTGTATTTATTTGCTTTCATTTATACATATTTCCACTCATAATGTATTCAAATTAGAGTCTGTACTGAATTTTTAATCAACTTCTATGCCATCAAATACCATACAAATAATAATTTTATTTTTTTGAGGCACCGGTAATAAAGAAATAACTCTTCTGGCAATAAACTAAACCCCAATTGAAAAATGATTTAAAGATTAAACTAAAGCCAAAAAATGTTGATTTGATTTAATCGAAAAACGAAAGAAAAAATAATTTCCTTTTTTCCATACAATCGAAACCAAAATCATAATTATTTGAAATTATGTTTTGATTTTAGGCAAAAAATTACAACACTTTTGAAACACCATTTGAATCACTCATTAATCGGAGTGTTTATCAAATTTGATAGTTTATTCTGTGCTCTCATATGGGGTGTTATATGCAATGCAAGTATTTTTAGAATATTAGATTTGATGTCCAGAGCCTCTGTGCGGGGCATTGAACTGTTGCCTTCTGATAGAGCATTTATTTTGCTATTTTACAAGTTTCTATTCGACACACATTTAATAAGGTTTTAATAAAATAAAATAAAAATCTGTTCGATCAGATCGAAGTCTTTTATCTGTTTTACACTTTGAAAATAGTAATTTTGGAGATTGAAAAACCCCACGGGATATACCTCAGCCCTGATATATGCGTTCCTCTGACTCCAGTCTTATTTTATCTTTTATTTGCAACCCATGGCTCACGACTAGAAATTGTAACTCATGTTTAAGATAAGCAAAAATTATTGAAAAATCAGAGCAAATGCAACATTTGATTAATAAACGAGAAATTTGTGGCAAAAATAAATATATACTCAAAAATGTTTCGTTCATTTATATTAGACTTTTCTTTCGTTTGGTTTCGATTATAACTCACGAGAAATACTCTTTCGGTTATAAATCAGATGAATGGTTACTCTCAGAGAATAGATATTATGTATTATAATATTAATCATTATTTGTTGATTCAGAAAACTTTCTCACATATAATAAGAGATAATGAATAATAGCTCTACTCTTCCCGATGTTTGTTATGCTTTCTTCCTATGGCTGTGCTCTGAAGCCCTGCTATTATTCAGTGAAAATATTAATGTCAGCCCAGAAAAGCCAACTATTATTTATCAAATGATCAAAATTCCGTTTACTAAACAAAAAAACTATATTCTTATGTAAATTGAAGTCTCGCTAATGATATCCAGTTTTTCGGAGATATCGTTGACTTATTTACTAAATTATAAAAATCGTTTCTCTCTTTTTTTGTTGCCAAGATTAATCAGAATTAGTCAAAGAACAGAACAATCATTCCTGGAAATGGCAAACCTCGTAATCCGTGGCCATTATTATTATTATAGCTATTCTTTTGGAATCAAACTCCAAATCACTCGATATAATCATTAGACGACCGAATCTGAGCCCAATTTTACTTCAAATTCATTATTTTTTTGAGAAAAAACGGCCAAAATATTAATGCAATGCTTTCTCTCTCTGTGAAGGAAATGTCTTTTCTCTGTTTGAAAGGAAAGCTTTTATTGGACTCAACTCATCATTAGAGAGAATATTCATTAATTGTGTAAAAGTAGTCGAAAGGCTGTCAATCAATAAATTGTTATTTATTAATGATTTTCTTCTTCCACTCTATTAACGAAATTAATTTATTCAGTATTCCAACAGTTTTGGGGTTAATTTCAATCCCTGTTTGACTTCGAGCTCTATTTTCAATCATTTTTCTCATTTAAAGTTGAAAAATATTTTCCATTTAAACAACGGATTGGAAAACAAAGTCCTTTACTATTGAATAAATTGTATGAATAATAAGCAAACGAAGAGTGGTTTGCGTGTAAATTGTGAACAAAACTGATAAAAATCAAAACATTTTCCGAATACAACACATAAGACAAGAGTTAATAATAAGTTTGGAGAAAACCACTCGTTCTCAAGGATTCGGCAAAAGCTTTAATCATAATTCTGTTGAAAAGAGTGCTGAGGAAAAGAAACGTTTTTTCTGATACTTTGATTGATCTCTTGTCGCTCTGTTGTAAACTTGTTATCAAATTTAGCGAAAAATAATTTTCAATTACTTTCAAGTATTGTTTCATAAGAATTACTGTTGAAATAGCGTTGAATTGAGTCGAGGAATGGCCTGAACTTAAGGCTCGGATCAATTACTTGATCAAAATCCTAGATATTAGATAAATGTGTTTTGATTTTTCTTCTAAATTAAATAATTATATTTATCTGAGGAGAGAAAAAGGCGAATGCAATCCAATAAATTGATAGATAAATTTAATAGATACAATTTATTGTTGGCGACGACATATTCTAACTGTATTTTCTGTATTTTCTCCCCGATTAACAGAAGGGCCGTTTTGTTTCTGCCAGAACTCAAACAACAATAGTTTTTGGTGTTTGAGAACAATAAACTCAACGCATAATTATCTGTACTGCGAGTTCGTCACCGGTTTTATTACTTATTACAACCTATTGACAGATCCATATCAGGTATAATTACCCATAGATTTGGAGCCACTCTTTTAATACCCGTTTAACTATTGATTGTTGAATCACATGTCGATATGTTGTGTGTCTGTCCTATTGTACGGATCATTTGTGAAACGGTGAGCCATACAATAGCTAAATAGATAGGGCACAGAACGTATGCCATACCATTTGGATCAGACATTTAGGCATAGGTTTGGATCCAATGATTCATGCATTCAATAATTCTTTTCTTTTCTCTCCATATAATTAATGGTATATAACGTGTGTCTCATTTTGTCTTCAATTATCTTCGGTTGAATGTATAGCTCAGAAATTCTGTTTATGATCTCGAGTTCACAACTTTGGAAGAGTTGAGACGACAGCTCAACAAATTGAAGAGTTGTGTCGGCGCTAAACACTGTGCTCTTCCACCGAGAAAACTGCATAACAACCTAATCGAAGGTAAAGACCATAATTATATTTATAATTTCTATTGAATTAATTTCAAATTAGCTCTTATTTGCCTATAAATGACATTCAATTGAAACAAATTTTTTCTTTACATTTCTCTATAGATTCGACGAATTTCAGCTCAAGTGTTGAGTTTTCTGCCAAAAGTCGGTCCGAAAGAAAAATTATTTCCATTTAGTATTCAGAGACAAATCACTGCGAAAAACGGAAAAAATAAATTTAGGTTTTCTTATGACTCTTATGACATATATTTATTAAAACGACAAATATTTCACTCAATTTTTCGTTTGGTTTCTTATTTTTTTCGCCGATCAATAAGTTAAGGAAAAAATGTGTTTCTAATCGAGAATAAGAGATAAGGACTGAAATCACTGTCTGTACAAACATTAGGATATTTACTGTAAATTAAGAAATTCTTCGTTCATTTTATCGGAAAATTTCGTTCAATTTTTTGTGATATTTTGATTTTGATTTTAATTTTTGTCTTTTCCCTAAAGTTTTCTCTTATTTATACTTAAATTAACTTTCAATTGGCTTAAAGCAAATCCTGGAATCGATGTCACAAATTCGCATTTGAAAGCAAATCACAAATTTTGTATTAAAACTTGTATTTAATTTTTAAAAAATACATTAATATATTATATTCGATGATTACTTGCATTAAATTTAATGGCATTAAAGCACTTATGAATGCAACCAACGGATCACTGAATCAGAATCTGATTCACTATTAAACAAAGTATTTATGTATTCATGAGATTTAAAGTTAATTTTAGTTACAAAACACAATTTAAAATCCTTTCATCAATTGGTTATAAATATTTGATGGCCTTTAGGGGAAAGGCCTTTGTTGAGGACTGGCATCCAATTACTCCTGTTTACATGGATTTAGTATTTAGGGCTCTCCGTCTCTCCCGAACCGAAATTTTCTTTAATACCAAAACCAATTCAGTCTCTCAACTATTTTCTGACTAAATTTTAAAATTGTTTCGGGAATTTCATTTCATTCTGTTTGGAAGGAAATAAAATTCCTCTCGTTTTGACTCTTGTTCTTTCTCTCCCTATTCTGTTCCTTCAATTCCTTGCCTTCATTGCCTTCCTTACCGTTCAATCAATTCAAATATTTTCATTTGAAATGCATTTTCAGAAAAATAGACTTATTATTTATTGACAAAGAATTTCATTTTCTGTCCAATTCTGTGGACTCAGTCTTCAGCCAACAAACAACAAACTGCGAGAACAAAGACCCGAACAAAAAGTAATAAAACAAAACTCCAATTCGTTGTAATAATTAAGTTATTATTTCAAACGAATAATGAAATTCTGTGTAATTCAAAGCCAAACAACAACTCTATAGACAATAAAATAAAAGTATAATAATATCATTAATAGATATCACATCTATAGTGAAAATCTATTTGAAATATTATTTTCTATAATCTGATGGATGTTTGGCAACAAATTGTAAGCATTGATTGTATCACTAATTTTCAGTTCACAAAAACCCTAATACTCGGCCAAACGCACATACCTTTCAGCACAAACCATATTATTATATAAATTTGATGTATTTTCTTATAAATTAAGTCTTTGTTTGCCATTCAATTGAAAGCCAACTTATTTTTTTGGGGACTCGTATTTCAACAGTTAATGCCATCGAAGAGAAAAACCCAAAACGTTTTGCTTTTCTTTTGATAAGACATTGAAGAAGAATGCGTTCATTCCTTGCATTTTATAAATTGTTTTCGTGTATAAGACTATAATACAGACAAATCTTGTTTTACTAATAATTATCGGCAATTATTTGCGAACCAAACATATCTCGATCTATAAACTCATTAACGAAATTTTATAGTAAAACAAAGAAAAAGAAAATTAAAATTAAATTAATTGAATCTAACGATTAAATTATACCGAAAAACAAATAAAGTTGAGTCGAAATATCATTAATTTTATGAAACAATTATACACCCGATTGAAACCAAGACTAAAAATATGAAATTCATTTTAATTACTTAATAACTATTTTTCGGACATGTTTTTCCTCGTATCAAATGTTTGGAAAACATTATGCATTTCATTGAGGTCTCGGAATACAAGTACTCCGATGGAGAAAAAAACTTTGAACTTAAGCACAGGCTTTGGGTCCAATATAAAGATTGATTGGATGAGTATATGTCTGCTCCAGAAGATAATTACTTATGAATTTAGGTGTCGATGCGCTCCACTCAGTCATCTCTCTTGCAATAAAAGTTGGACACAAAAAAAAGGATGAGTTCGGGGAAAAAAAGTTTGACTGAACACAGACTGAGAGTGAGTGCAAAATAGTGTCACAAATGTATGGATGGAAATAAAGTGAAACGCATTTGGCGCTCACTGACGACCATTTGGGGCCGAAATTCATTTTTTATATTAACGTTATATTAGGGCTCACTTATCATCGAAATTATTGTCTCCTTAAAAGCCTATCCTTTTATTTGATGAAACTTTTAGTCCTAACGTTATTACATAAAAACTCAATCAAATCAATGGTCTTTCCTCTCGTGAAGAGTGAGAGAAAATTTTATTTAAGACTTACGTCTTTTTTCTTTTCTTTTGGAGCCATTGATTGCTTTAAAAGTAAAAATTTTGAGATATTTTTTATCTGATTTTTATTCGTTTTTATGTATTTCTTTTAAGAACAGGAATTTTCATACGAAATGATTTTTCATAGATTCAAGTCATACATTATATTTGAGTAAACACTCGACCAAAGAAACCAGTGCTGAACAGCACTTGCAAACCAAAAATGGGGCACATCTTTCACTGGATAGGAAAATCTCTTCGCAATTCAAGAGTTTTCAAACTCAGCCTTTAAAATATTAAACCCTGTGTTGGTTCGATGTTAGAGAACTCTGGAGTTCATAAATAATTTATATTGTTTTTAATCCATAAGATTTTGCTCTAAAAGAAAAAAAATCTTTATTTTTACATATGATTTAGAGCTTCAGTGAATTCTAGTAAAGTTTGTGTCAATTCTTGCAATTATTTCAGTGAAAAAAATAAATTATAGTTTAAAAGTAGTTCACAACAAAAAGAACCCGAAAACTAAAATCAAGTCGTTTTCTGGTGGAATAGAAACACAAAAATAATTTTGAAATAAATAAATGCCTCAAAAGAAGAATAAAACCGTAATTTCAAACAATTTCTTAAGAAAAGAGTCTTAAGGTTTGGTTTACTTCAAATGAAAAACAATAGATTTGAGGCAATATTTCATCTTTTATTGGATTCATTACTTCTTTAACTTGAGATTAATTCTCAACTAATTGGAGAAAACTCTTCAGATGTGAAGATAAACAAAACCCAAAACACAAACAAAATCTGTTTAATGACTAAATTAAGTTCAAATTTGTGGAAATTCTCGATAAGACTGCAATTAATTAACAATGAATTCGTACAATAAATCTATATTTGGTATATTATTCTATGACTTTTGCAATAAATAACACGATCTGAACATTTTATTCCTAAATATCAAGTAATATATTGACAAATGTTGGTAACGTGTCGTCTGAAAAGTCAGTTCCTCTCAGTTGAGTTATATATTTGTGAATAAATATATTTTTTCGCCAAATATATTGCATTGGATTATAATTTATCGTTGACTTCGCTGAAAGTTTCCTCATTTCCTAAAATCAGTGACCAATGAATTCTCGGCCCTCGAAACCAATTCATATGAAAGAAAAGTAACTTTTTTTCAAAAACAAAAATCAGAATCTAATGAATGAGTATTACATTTGAATCATTATATTGTATTGTGATTCAGTCTAATCACTCACAGCCAGTGATAAGTCAATTGAAAGATAACCGAATAATTAATAGATATTCATTAGAGTGCAATCATTTCCAGTAATCATCATTAATGCGCTCTTGCCACTAATTGCTTCTCCCTCTCTCTCCCTCTCTCTCCCTTTCTCTCGAAGTGAGGCAACGACCACTTATTCCTTACCTCGATTACAATTGAATTTTTAATTTATTTTCACGAGAATATCATTCGCATAGTAACAGAACAAATGTTTTTCTATAATTCATTTATAATTTTATTCAATTTATTTTCTAAATAATCATAATTTGGTTGAAATGTATATTAAAATTATACGAATTTAATTGAAGATTGCATTCGAGAGGAGAAATCAAAACCGAATTAAAAAATAAATAGTAATCTCTTTAAGCAAATGATTCGATAGTGAATCGAAAAATAAGTTTAAATCTTTGTTTTTATTGTTTTGAATGGAAAATAATGAATCTCTTCTATGAATGAGTCTATAATTTCTTTGAATCAAATTATATTCGTCTTTATTATTGTATGCAAAGAGTTAAAGACCTTATAATGTCTTCGATATGAAAATTCATTTAATTATCTGAATGTTGTCTCACATTATAAACAATTTGCTTCGCGAGTCAGTCCTGACTGTAGTCACATATTAACCATAGATTGATAGTTGAGTTAATTGTCAAACCATACGCAGAATCAAAATTGCATGTATTTATAGTGGTATGAATATAAATGTGCCTGATTAACCCGACACATCTAGCCCATCTGCATTTAAAGCGGTCTATAATTGGCTTATCTAAAATTCAAAATTGTTTCAACAACTTGTTAAGCAGAAAAAACTTGACTAAGCTTGGTGTTATGCTCAAGCTGAGAATTTATTACATATGCCAGCTGAGAAGTAACAGGCAAAAATAACAAAAGCAAAGAATAATAAATCATATCTTATGATTCATAACTCATTTAATTTATTTAATGTATAGATCAGAATATTAGATAAAAGACCAAGACATTCCTGAATAATTGGCTTCAAATGTAAACAAAATTGTTTTTTCATTATTTTAATCAAAAAGAGTTTGAATTAAAAAATTTAATTAAGAATTGCATCGCTTTTAAGAAAAACCAAATTCATATCTTGCATGTTAATTTAATTTTTACGGTGAAATACACTTAAAATGAAAAAATTGAATTATCAAAAAAGTTTAATCTAATTAAGCCCTCATATAAACGAGGAATCGGGTAAAGGATCTGACAATAGAGTGTGAATGTAATAAAAGGATAGAATTTATGAATATTTGGCAATATTTCTAAGAAAGCAAAAAATCAATATTGAATATGAAATTGTGGGACACACTGGCAATTGACTGGAGTTATTCTTCAGTTATTCGAGGCCAATTGCATGGTAACAGAGGCCAAGAGACTCATCTAATCAATATTCTCTCATTTCCAGGAATAGTATTGTCAGTGGCTTTGAGGGCCCTTTCCGTGAATGACTCAATTTATAGACAGAGTTTGAATTCATTGCTCGAACACAATATTCTTATCATTGATTGAATGCATTAAATATTTGTATTGAAAATATGATAAATTAATAAGTGTTGGGCTTCTGTTCAATGTGTTGGTGTATGTTATTTGCCAACAGTGTTGTCGTCATTCCCTCCCAATTGTTTGCCTCAATAGTAAGTCAAAAGAAATTAATGGTAATTCCCAGAAGCAAAATATATACACAATTCAGTGGATGAGTCAATATTTTCGACTAAATTATAATTAATATTAGAAACGAAACTAAACAACATTTTTATTGTTAATTTTGAAGTTTTTATTGACTTTTCGTTCGTAATTCAATAGAAACATTAATGAGCCTGTTCATTCTTCTTGATTAATGAAAACTAATTCAACAGAAATAATTTCTTACAAAACAGTGTAAGTTCAGTTGAATTTGTTTTCAAACCCTGTTTTTATGGACAAAAGAGGCAAACAGTTTGAATGTTTGTTTGATTTGATGTCATGCGAGAGAATAAGTGGAGAAAAATAGTAAAAAATTACCATAAATTGCTATTTTCAAGATTTATTACACCCAGTCATGTACCACAAGAAGAATATTCTAGTAATATATGAAATTCTATACACATATCAATGATATGCAAATTGTTAGAAATAATTTATTAATGCGATTCCAAACTGATATCTATTTATTATAAGACATCCAAATCTTTGGATCAAATGAATCAAAAGAGATATTAATCAAAACGAAGAAACATTTTTTTTTGTCCGACTGATTGAGAGCTGACTAAGAGCTGGAGCCGATTAGTTTTTCAATAAGATTGACTATCATCTAATTGACCTCAAAAAGTCTTATACACTAAACTCTATGGTAATTCCCCTTTGAAATTGAATAGAGGACAGGCATCTCATTAGAATCTCCACATAGTTATCAATATATAAATTAATTCCTACTCTTAATTGGCTGTAAAGACAGGCATTGAATAAAACATTTATTTTAATATCGATTAACAATTAGTGGATTATTACGGAATTCTCCTCAATATTGTTGACTAATAGTGTGTGTAATGGCTTTCATTTGATCCGATTTAAGGATTAAATTAAATAAATGCGATTTTCAGTTCAATAAACGATAAAATTATACATTTGGACGACATTAGCAATAATTGCAAAGAAATAAAAAACGAGTAAAAAATATGTATAAGTTTTATACGAATATCATTGCCTTCAATAGTGCACAGAGGACTCACACAGGACTAACACTGGGCTCACACATGAAAAATGTTGAGAATTTCCATTTTAGGAAAAATAGAGCAAAAATTGTTAAAATCTCAAGTCATTGAAGAAATTGTCGGATTATTTTCTCTCAAAGTTTGAAACTAAATCTAAACCTTTTTTCTCATGAATTTTGATAAAAACATTCTTCTGGAGTGGAGTTAATGATAAGACCAGAAGATATTTGAGCACAACTTCCAGCTTACAGTTCATTACTTTTTTGTGAACAGTATTTCCATACCCGAGCCGTACATTTATTCTGCATTCATGGCTGAGATTTCATTCACACGACTAACGCATCAAAAGTACTTCAGACACAAAAACCAGGAATAGATTGAAATATATTGAGAGAGAAAATTCATTTTCATATAACGTTTAAATTAAAAATTAGGAAAAGAATCGAATTAAGTCGAAAACATCTGTTTCATGTCAGACCAGTTTAACATTTCTTTTAAATAATATTCATCATTCTCTCCATTATTTCATACAAAACCAGTAATAATATATAAGAATAATACCCTGTGCTCTGCTTTTTTAAATACTGATTGCCTCAATATTTCCATTCTGTGCTATTCTGAGGCAAAGTTTTTAGTAAATTTCATTCTTTAAAAATCCATTTTTTTCAATGAATAGCAGCCATTGTATTGAAGAACGCAATAAATGCATTAACTTTGAGAAAATTTAATTATTTCTTATATCTGATGAATAAAAAAAATTTGAATCGTTAGAGAAATTTACAACAATTTACAGCTCGTGACTTATAATCAGAGGAAAAATGCAAAAATCCTTTATCCAAGAGCTATGGTTTGGCCAAAACATCACATTAAACCTAAACCATGTTTTTTCCCAAATGAGTATTTACTTCTTTTATATGAATGGCTTTTAATTCGCGAAAATAACTGTTTTGTGAGACATTTAGCAAAACTTTTCCCAACAATAAGATTAGTTTTCAACACCCGTTCCAAAGCGTTATCCGATAGCCAGTTATCAATTGATTATCATTTTTTCAAAGTTGACATTTCACTGAATAAATATAAATGACTTGAAAATAGTATTAATGTATTATTCATTTGTAGAGAAGTCCTGTAAATATCTATAATTTGCTTTGAGTCTAGACTTTTGGCCTCTTTTTATGAGTTCCTATTATTTCCATTTATATAATATTGTTATTGATTTCTAGACTTTCCTTCGCTTTCTCTCTTAGACTAGAATTTTATTGAAATATTTTTTGTCAGAAAATACATCAAATAATTTGTGAATATCTAATAAAATCGGATTCTTGTGAAACGAGTAAAGCATATAATGAACGCTCCAACGGATCTCTTAATGAAAAAGTATTAAACATTTCAATCAATTTCTTTGCATTTAAGTAGAATTTTGAATACAATTTCAGATTCAAAGGTCTTATGAATTTATATTTATTTGATTCGGTTTTAAGAATATTTGCTTTTCTGATGACTTGGAAATACATTTATCAAAAAAGATTTCATTTTAGTATCCGATTTAGAGTTTCATTTTGTATTCAATTTTCCAAAAGAGGAGACCATAAAATGGAAAACCTTTTTCTTCTTCTTCTTCTTCTTTACGGTATATTATTGATTGCATGTCATATCTGTTTACAGTTAGCCTCAAATTTTGAGGTCAGAGATGAAAATCAATTTCCATTAAAAAGTAGCAAAAATTTTTCGCCTAACGTTTAAACAGTTTTGAGCCAAAAATTTATTAAAAACCAAAAATAGACTCAACTCTGGCGTAAATTATAATACTTATCGCTTATAATAAGCGATTCGATGAAACTTTTGACAACATTCTCAAAACCGTAGACCAGAATAAATATTAACTGACTTTTGGCGTAATATAACAGATATGTTATGAAACTTTCAAATACCGAACATCGGAGGACTCAACCAATAGATTATCGGTTCGCTGTCGTCGTTACCGGGGGTTTAGGGCCCCTTCAAACTCGTAGAAACACATTCTTGGGCTCCGACGCACACAACTTTACATTAGATTTACGGATAGATCTTAAAAATGCAAATTATTTTCATTCCATTAATATTTCATCGAATATATGAATTTTAAGGAACCGTAGAGAGAGAGAGAGAGAGAGAGAGAGAGAGAGAGAGAGAGAGAGAGAACTGATGACAAGATGAATGATTTTTATAACAATTTTGAAAACTTTACCAAAACTAATGACGAATTATGAGAAAATAATGATAACAAATTTGATATACAATGTACAAAATAGAAAGTGCATTTGAATTCATTAAGGTGATTTTTTATTTAAGTGTCTCCAAATGGTAATAGTTTAAATTTGGAACAATTATCTCAAAACGAGACAACCATTTAATACAAAACAATATTTGCATTTCATATGACAAGAAATACAAACAAAAGAAAACACACTATCTTTAGGACAAAGGCTGAGCCAAAGAAGTGTCCAGACTTATGACTACTTATGACAAATGAATTTGTGTTGACTTCTCGAGCAAAACATTTTATTTTAAGTGATTATCAAAATTCATTAATTGTGACAAAAAAATGGTTAGTTTGAGACAAATCACTGATTAATTGGATTTTTTTGAAAAATTGTTGACTAAAATAATGACTTTTTATGACAGCCCTCAAAGTTTACCAAGAATAATAGCCAATTACGTGATAATGCTGGCAAATAAATAGATGAACTGGATGCTAAGTGTTTTCTCAATTAATTAAAGAGAATCTTCTTTTTATTCAAGTGTCAGGAAATCGCGATTTCTCTCAATTTTTGAATAATTATCCCAAACGAGACGTTTAGGGAAAACAAAGAAATCTAAAGAATATTTGCATTTCGTTTAGACATCAAATAGAAACCGAGAATTTAAGGCAGATATTGAACTGTGAAGTGGTATTAGGGGTTATTGGGAGGTATAAGGGGGTCATCATTAGTAATGACTAATGACTGAACAACTGGTCGACCAAAACAAAGCGATTTAATGTTAATTAGAATTCATTGTTTGCGACAAAAAATGGTTTGCTTTGAGACAAATCACTTATTAATTATGAATTTTTCAGTGAAATTAATGAAAATTTATGCGAATTTCATTAGTTATGTGCAGTTATACGACATTTTATGAATGCATTGAAATGTGAAATACGATTCATTAAATAATTGGAAAAATTCAGGAAACTTAGGATTAATTCAACGCTGAATTCCAAACTAATCTATTAACTAATGAAAGCCATTCCTAATAATCATAATAACGTTTGGCATTAAAAACTAGTTTTGGCAGAAATTTCACAAAAATCACAGATAAGTGTTAAGCCATAAAGTGGGTGATTTCAAAATTATACTTTTAAAGGACTAATTTGGAGAAAAAATAAAAATAAAAATGAATCTGGTCTAATTAACTGATAATAATCTTTCATTTTGTTATCTATTGGGCATATTTTCGAAATTAACTCACCAAGATGGATTGCGCACACAATTTTGAGCATAGACCTGATTTGAAATGCGGATATCTGTTTATTCTGGGCGTGAATTTGAATATTCTGGCCTTTTATTGAAATTAATATCTATAGCAACTTTGCACAGACCTACGAAAACATTGCAAGAATGCAGGCTATTAATAATTAAAGCCCTTTTTTGCGTTTGACCAAGCCCTAATTTTGATTGAGTGCTCTAATTTGATTTAATCCGACTGAAAATTTTTTAAGCACCAGAAGTTTTTAAGCCAGCAACTTTATTTTAATTAAGGGCTCGGCCAGAGTTCTAAACAAACGAACGGACAAAATAATTAATTTGTTTAATCAGATGAGCAGTTATTCTAATTGCAAACATTTATTTTTAGGTGATTTATGGCAACCATTTTTCATATGCACTTCAACACAGTTTACGAATACTTTTCATCTCTCTATTTGTCCTCTTTTTCGCTCTTCAAATGTGATGAATAAATTTGCCGATACTTTCACCGTTGGCTCAGAATATGCGATTCATTTATCTCTATTCAATAGTTTTATCCTATTTTTGGGCTCAAAACCGCTGAAAATAGACGGAAACAAAATCATTGCATCAGATATTGTGTTACACTTCCAGTCATTTATATATCAATTATTGAAAAGAAATGTTTATCTCATTTGAGGATAACTTCGAGTATTGTTTTTCGCATTCAATTAGTATTGAATTCACTGAACTTTTTCTTATTTTTGTGGAACGGATTGGAAAATAATTAGCATTTATTTGAATCAAAAAAGCATTTCTGGAAGTAATTCGATAACAAAAAACTATTATTATATTGAACTTTGTTTTTGAATAATTAAAATAATGTTTTTTATTTCAATAAGAAATTTAATCGTCTTTTGCTTTCGCATGAATTTAAAAGCAATTATTTATTTTGTTTTCTGCGGAAAACAGAAGTTTTTACTCATTTTCAGCGAAAAATTTTAATTTGAATAATGATTAAGTGTTTAAAGAGAAGCTTTACTTTTAAAAACTGAGCAAGATTAAAAATAAAATCTAAATTATCATTTCCAGGCAAACATCTATGAAAGCAAAGCTAAAAAATTAACAAAAGTCACGATATGTTTAAGCATTGCGATCTGCCTGTGCTGTGCCAGTGTTGTGCTCTGCGCAGTGATGTCCAACGGGTTTATAACCCGAAAAAAAATCATAAAAATCATCAGTGACAATTGACAAGTATACTTAAAGAGAGACCTTGCTCAAACAATAATTATCCTTTGACTCCAGAAATGAATTATTCAAAGCGTCTGCTCTCAAATACGACTGAGATTACAATAGACAGTTTGGGAACAGCACTCGGGTTATCCCCTAAGTGTAGTCATCATTGAAATTCAGAAATAGATTTTTATTTGTCTTTTGGAAAGAAGTTCTAATAATTTGCTGAAATTAATTGTGAAAATCAGTAAACGAGTCGGTAATTAATTTTGATTCTCAAACTGATAACTTTAATTACACAAAATTATAATAAATACATTTCATAGATTATTTTTGTTTTATTCTTCTGGGGAAAACTTAGTCCACAATAATACCCGGTTTATATGCATTGAATAACATTTTGGTCTCGTTTTGTAACTCATGTCGTCTTTTATTTCATTCTTTTATCTATTTATTTAATTTTTAATTTTGATCACAAGTTTGTCTTCACTTTAAGGCTTAATATAATTCTCTCGCAAACAGTGTTTTCTCAGTTTTCTTATTCTTATTCTTAACATAGTTTTGCTTTTCCTCAAAGAGAACACTATTTTTGTCAAAAGAAAAGCAAAATTTTCTGATAAAATAGATACCAAAGAATGAGAAAATTGATGACGAGATAGAAAAAGAGTGTTTTCGTGAAAGGAGAAAATTCTTTTATAAATTGTTGAATTATCCATTTTAACCATTTTTAGGTCTATTCTAACGTTAATTCTCTGAGTTTTAAAAAAAAATAACAAACAAAATAAAACTGAGAGTTGAAAAGACCATAAAAAAGAGAGAGAAACTGAGAGAAAAGAAAAGGAAGTGAAGAAGTTTTTTGTTATCTCTGAGGACATCCTTCAGATAGACATAAAAGACATAAAAATAAACTTCAAAAATATCTCTCATTTCTTGTCCTCTACTCCAACAACAGTCGAAAAAAATCAGTAATTTTTAATTAGTTTCAAAAATTGAATTCTGATTAGGTTTATACGTAAGACTAATCTTTAGTGAATGTCGGGGTCCACTGACTTTCAAATATTCTGTGCGGAGCAGAAGACGCTCACAATTCGGGGGCGGATTAAATTAACTTTGCGCTTGGCCCGAATCCAATTTAGTCTAGGCGGTTTCCTTTTTTATACACGCAGAATGGGTTACGGCCATATCTATTTTCGAGCCAAAACGCATTCCGCACCTCCCCCTTGGCCTTCCCTACCCTCGGAAAGGGTTTTTTACGTTTATGTAGTCATTTAAAAGAAGACTGATTTGACGTAAGAATAAAAGTGGAAATGTATCGAAAGAATTGAAATCCGGTTGCGATTAATTATATACACAAAACGATAGCACAGAACGATAGGCACAGAACCAGAAAATCCAACGAATAAATTGTGAGTGAATTTAAAAAACAAGAAAAACGGCGAAATCGATAAGAAGAGAGTAAATGAGAGAAAAATAGCCTAAAAGGTTGGCACTAATGGTATTATTATAATAGAGGAATCGGTTCGTGACTCCAGTATTAGCCATCAATAAGTGATTTATGTCTGAATTTCGTGAACTATAGCTTTGCATTATTTTCTGTATTATATACTAACTATTTCTCTATTTTGTTGCATCTATTGAAAGGTCATAATATGAAGCGCCGGTATATCGCACTAAACAGTATAGTCTGTTCCGAAAACCTAAGTGTAAAACGAATTAATGCCTCGGAATGTGTTGGCGGGAGACGACCAAAACCCCAGACCAGAAGCCCATATAAAAAATGGCAAAAGTAGGGAATGTATTGAATTTCAGGCAAACTGTGTAAGCAAATCGATTTTTTCGACTTTTCTCGGAAGTCGAGCTCATAGTTGGGAACCAACCGAATAACTCACTGTTTCTTATATTCACTCAAAAGGAATACAGATTTTCAGTGAATATCATTCTGAGTGTGTTTTTGTGAGTCACTCCTAACCGGCTCTATGGTCACCACCAGTGGCTTCACAACACACAACTCACAGCCAAACCCTTCGACATTCAGAGCTCTGGCATTGAGTTTTATGACCAAAACTAATTTGCTTTAAAATTAAGATAAGAAAAAGAAAAAAATTCTCTTCGGTTTGAATGATATTTGAATGAAAGACACATTTCCTGTAAACCAATTAAAAATTGATGTTTTAATTGAATTTAATTGGGGTTTCGTTTCGATCAATAACTGGCCCTCAACTCAAGTGTTGGACCCAACAGTGCAAAACTGTTTGGCCATTAAATGTGTTTTTATAGTTTGGCTAAGAATTAAAGAATAGTTTGTGTGGAACAGTAATAGAAGGACTGGTATACCAAAGAAAGCCACAAAACCAGACCTGAATTCATACTGAGCCCTGCGCTGGGAGCCGGTATTGAATAGCGGAGGCAGGAGTGGTATCCACTCTTGGAATCAATGTAAACATTTGAGCACAAAAGCAAAAAGCAAAAGAGGAAGAGCTGAGGAACAGATAGAGATTCGTGAAGGGAATGCACAGGGAATAGGAGTAGGGAAGAGACAGCTCAAGACTGTTTACTCTTGTTCTCCCTCTGCCATAAACTTTGGAGTTATGTCAGAGTTATATGTTTTTCGTTGTTTATTGAGAAATAAATTTTAATGAAAAATATTGGAATAAGAGATAAAAGCGATTAACTTCTAGTCTATAATTATTATCATTCATATGTCGTATCTCTCCATAAAGGATATGACATTTGCAGACATTTGCAGATGTGATCACTTATGAAAGCTTTAGTTTTGTCAGTCATTTAACCCAAACCACGACAGCATTGAAACGCATAAAAACCTGTATTTCTCACAAAACTTATTGTATGAGAGCCTTGAAAATTGTTTGTCCATAATATCTATTCTGATGATAGTTCGCTGTTTGACTTTGTTTTGATTGCAGACCTCCACAACATATCTGAAGAATATCTTCTCCAAAACACAACTACTGATTAGAATGGGTTTAATGTTCGCCTCTTAACTCTATTATACAATTGAGTAGTGATTGTCGTTTTGACAACAGATCAGGCCTTCAGTTGACGAGTGCATTGACGTACACTGAGCTTAGCATATGTATGGCATATGTAAGGCATACAACTGTACGACTGTACAACTGTAAGCAATGATAGCATTTACCATATCATAAACAAGTGGTTCAGTTTGAGTACAACCACAATGTCATTTGGAAAACGATTTTCCGAAAAACTACCAAAACTACCTAATTTTCATTAATAATGATTTCCTTTCGGAAAATATTATTAAACAATTTTTTCCGCAATTTATGATTTGAGTCACTATTCCAGAGCTGTTTCAACACAAATGTCAGCACAAAAAAAGTGTTGAAAAATCGATAAAAATTCCTTAACTATTGCCTAAACATTAAAATCCTTGAAAATTGACAGATCTGTCAGAAATTCATTTTACTCTTTGGAAGTTTTACTGCAATTAAAATCTGGTCTAAAAACATGTCTTAACCGTTGGAATGGAAACAAATGAAAAATGTTCTTAACATTAATGCTAAGACAGAAACGGTTTTGCTTTTGGTTCTAATTTTTCAATTGCTTTAACATAAATAATTCAAATCATTTGAAACGAATGGCAGAAAGCAGTGGATTAGACTCCACTCCAAAGACAAATCACAGAAACAGATATAATTGTGACTCAAATAAAATAAAAATAAATTGAGTTCTGAAACTAATGTATAATATCTACTTAAGTCAAGGAGAGGGAGAAGGAGAGGGAGGGCAACACAAGGAGACAGGCAGAGGGAGTCGAAGAAGAGAGAGCATTCCATTTTTCAGTCATCTTTTGCTTTACATTATTTTTATGGCTCTAAAAAACTACTGAAGAAATATTGTGTCAATTGCTTAACAGTAATATAGTGTTTGAGTTCATCAGTTGAGACGAGTCTAAAGCAATTGTCAGTTATATTGCATTACAAGCAAAGCCTTAAAGTTTTAGTTAAACCTTTTCTCTTAGTTTTTATGCCTTTAAATCTTATGTCAGAGGAGTTGTGCAGTTTGTGCTCGAATCCAATGCATTTTGAAGTTAGCTGTAAAAAAGTCACATCTCTTTCAGTCTCTTTTTAACAACTTTGAAATGAATGAAATGAGTGTCACATTTCATTATCTGCTTAACAGTTAGCTATAAATAAATATATATTCCTTGTGTTGGCTTTAACTCGCTTATAGTCAAGACGTGACCAATCATTTTCAAAAATCTAATGCACAGAATATAAGGGAAAGAATCGACAATAAAAGTGAAAATTCATATTATATTAGAGAAAAAAAAATTCTATTAATATGTTTAACACCCATTGAATTGCGGCTAAAATTGTATTCTCAATGCAATAATTCATAAGTTGTTGGCTGAAGAAGTAGTGCAGCGCTGATGCTGTGCCTCAGCTCTGTTCCAAGTGGTGTTGCCAGGCGTCCAACCGTTTAATGGACAGTTCATTTTTCACAGCTATCATCCCTGTTGTATGAGAACCAGTAAACTGGAAACAGAAAAGAATAAAATAAATATATTCCCAGAAAATTGTGGACTCGTTTTAAAGGCTCAAACAATAAATTTAAATGTCCAGGTTAATTGAGTTTAAATTGTTAGCGCCCTCAATGTTTCTCCCTTTCAGTATCTAGCATGTTTTAGGCAAATATTTTTCACTAGTATGCAAAAAACAAGACAAAATTAGCATGCTCACTCAGGTTAGACGTGTTGACCCCCCATTGATATCTATAATATTTTTTTTGTGAACTTTTGACAACTTTAACGGTTAGTTAGTTCTGGTATCGCAACACTGCGGCAAAGCCTAACCTATTGCTGGGGAAGGCCCTCATGTGACACATTCTACGGATTAAAGTTCGTCCAGTTTTTCAAATCAAAGAAATATTGGGATCTGAGTTCAGGTCAGACCCGTTTCAAACCTGTTTATCGAAAGTTTGTGACTTTAATGAGTCATATGTTCACTGACTATACAATCCTCTGTTATATAAAAATAAATGCTTTTATCATAAATGTTGAATAAATAGATATTTTTAATGCAAAATCAAAGTAAACTTAAATCAAATTAGCGATAAACGGGAGCGACTGTAGACTGGGCTGCACTCCCTGTGCTCACAGCTATGCATACAATTGAATAGAGTGTGAATCCAATGCAAATGTATGAGAGTTGGAGTGAATGGCTGTTCTCTTCTCTAAGTCTCGACAATTGCCAGAAAAAGCGATCCAAAGAGAAACAGAAAGAATGTGAGGGAAAGTGGGGTTAGAATTGTGAACAGAATATAATCAAAGGCTAACTACGGGCATAACTATCGGTGTTTATATAATTTAATCGAATTAAGTGCGAGTCTTAGCCGTTGCCATATAATGGTTGGGAGTGTATGTCGGCGCTGGCGGTAGCCTTATTGCCAGTGTTGTGCACACCATATAGCCATGAGCCTCTACTCGCACTCTGAATGAACAGCCGAAGCCCTGGTGCTATTGACAGCCAATAGGGAAGTGGGTTAAGCCATGCAACCAATCAGATGCCGGTTATATCACATGCTTTTGTTTGTTGATAAGAGAGAGAAACCGGCACTCAATTGGTAAGAGAATCGGCCATACATTGCATAGAGACTGAGCGGTGGTGAACACAGCCAGAGAACTGGCAGCACTGGCACACAACACACACACAGCACACCATAAGCTGAGAGAGAAGGCTCTGCACAGCAGCCAACCGAACGAACAGCTGACACGAGAATAACAACAACACTGAAGAGAGTGAGACTCAGCTCTGAGAGCACTCACTGTTGTTATTGTGAACCATACAAACCATACCATCAACTCTACCATCAAACCAATCAATACTTCACTTCATCTCCAGTATCAGTCCAACAGTTAATACCGCACAACATATTAATACCGGTTTTAATTCAATAATAAACTGTGTCTTCATTTGGAGCCCTTTGTTCGCCAAAAAGTTGGCCGAAATTTGTGTCGCTTTTTATATAAAACATTTTTTTGTGTTTGAACTGAAAACTAGTCTTCACTGAAAACTCTCGCTCTTTGTATTTGAGACCAAAACAAAGAGATTTGTTTTCCACTCACTTCTCATCCGATTTTAATTTGGTTTTAGTTTTTAAAATTGTTTTTATCAAAAATGTCTTTTAATTGGAACTCAAATCAAAGAAATTTATCGTTTAAAAGGAGTGATCAAAAGACATAGTATTAGTCAATTGCCACCATTGAAGCCATGGCTGCCGTTATCTCCGATGGTCTGAAGCGCAGAAGCGATTAAGTATTTCATTGACTTTTAGGTATGTCTTGTGGCAAACGTTTGGCCAAACGATCGATTTTGGGAACCCGTGTCTGCGCCCCGTTAGACAAACACTACTATTCGGGGATAATTAAGGCCACGAAGAGTAGTAATGTCGACACAAGAGAAACCCTTTATTCGGTTCTCTTCGACACCGTATTCAATGGGAAGAAAGTGACGCTCGACTACTCCGCACAGCAACTCATTGGTCCCGGATTTCAGTCGGTGTCGATCGCGAACCTAAACAAAGGACAAAAGATTTATTTGACTTACAACGGAAGGGAGGTGTCGGGCGTCGTCGACTGTCACCTGTCCAATGATGAAGTCTTCCTCTCCATCGACAACACATCCAATAATTCTAATCAAAATTCTCTCATAAATCAGACACCGATTAAAGTTAAGCGAAGGTTAGAAGAGATAAGACTTCTGGAGAGCCGTAAGTCGGCCCGACTTCAGGAAATTGAAAACACCGACTACTCAAAGGTGGCGGAGGGACAGACCGGACAGACAGAGAACCCGATCCGGCGGCGGACCTCATCCATGTCGTCATCGGTGTCCAACTCGTCAATGAGTTCACACATCGACGTTCCCATTGTTCAAAAGTAAGGACTCACTTATTATTCTGTTTTTTTGTTGTTTTTGTTTCGCTTTTTATTATAATTTACTATTCATTCGAATCAATACCAGATTTGAATCGAGTTTTTCTCACATTTTAATGACTGCTTAGCGAAGACTATCATTGTTTTGATTCAATTCAATGGCAATACTATGAGAACAATAACTCATTTTTCATTTTCTCTATTATTATAATCCGTTGGGTTTGAGGTCTGTTTCGAAATCTTCATTACTGTTAATCAAAAGTATTGCATGAATGACATAATTCAGTCATATGTTTGTTGTCTTTAGTATTCTCTTCACTCAAGACATCAGCTCTGAGTAGAGGCGAAGGGTTTTTGTTCCTTCAAATCCCAAAAATGAAGAGAAAAAAAAGAAAAATAATGAGAATAAAAGCGAAATCTATGTGTACTATAAGTGTGTTAATTATGTTTTTTAATCAGAATCTGTTTTACTAAACGTGTTTACAGTGAAAAAAGAAATATATTTAATATTTTTTCACAAGTCTTGTAATTTAGACACAAATTGTTTGCTGAGAATCCAATGGAGAGAAAAAATGTCGAAATGAGAAACAGAGAGAAAAAACATTTGACTTTCGGCTATTGAAGAGCCAATTCTCTATCCCTCTCCCCTTCTCTCATATGAGTATCTTTACAAATGATTGCATTAATTGCCTTTCCTTTTAATGTACATTAATTTCTTGAATTTATAATTTTCCCAAATTTTTTCTTTGAATAATTAAATGAGAAAAAGGTTTCTTCAAAATTATAGTCTTGTTTAACATAACACTTATGTTGTTAAACAAAATTTATTATTATTATTCGTTGGAATACTTATATGTGTTTCCAATTGGTTTGTGTTTTAATATTGTGTTTCAATGAATTCAAAGTCTGGGATCCACTAATGTTTGTCCTAATTTTCAGAGGATTTTCAAATAAAATATAAAATTAAGTGTAAATAAAATACAAATAATGTTACGCTTCGGTCCATACAAACCATTGTTCACTCATTTTATTAGATTTCAATAGTTTTTCTCATTTCGTATTATTTTCCATATTTTATGTCATTTTTTTTAAAAAACCTGAATTATATTTGAGAGGAACACCATTACCAGAAAGCAGTGCTCGCAATCACACTCCAGACCATTATTTTGTTTGATTTTTTATGTATTCTGTTATTTTCAAACTGAACTGGAATATCAATACAGCAGTAGTTAAGTAGAGTTTCCTTTAATTAGAGGCTGTTTGCTGTTATGCTGTTCTGCTCTTTTGTTTTTTCCAATTCATATAAATTATTATTATTATTAATATCGTATGAAATGAAGACTAAAAGAGTTGAGTGAAAAATATAATAGAATTGCTGTTAAGCCCTAAAAAAGCAAACGATTATAAAGAGCTAAACGTAAGACTACTTTCGCTTCGCTTCCGCTTTTAGGGATAAGACATTGGCTTTGGTTTTGTTTATTATATATTTGCCAACACTTGCAATACTCTGTGCCTTATTCTGTGCCGTAATATTCTTTGGTGTTTAGTTGTAGTTTGCATTTAAAGCAGCGATTCTCACAACTAATTACTTGAATTCAGCAAAAGAGCTGAAGAAAAAACAAATTCTATATTTAATGCTCCGTTAGATTAGAAGAAGTATTCAAACCATAGTTTTTGTGAACAACTAATTCGAGTTTAATTATTATTATTAGTCTTTGAGTGAAGTCTGAGTGAAGTGCGAATATAGTGAACCAAATTCACAGCATTAGTAATAATTGATATAAAAAAACGTTTATTTCGTTACTTCAGTTATTGTTGAAGACCTAAAACCGAAGGACTGGTAGTATTGTTGGACACTTGTATCTCAAGGAAAACCTGATATACCACTTGTTTCGCCATTGAGTAGAAAAATAGGGCCAACACTGAGTCCTAACGCTCACGACTGAGTTTTGAGCTAAAAAAATGGCAGATAATGGTGGGCGACGCCCGTTAGATATCTTGTGCGGTGGGTCTGACTGACTGCTTCTACAAACTTAACATAACATACGAGTGCCATATATTCTGTATCTTATATACGAGACCGTCTTTAAAGAGCTTTGCTTTCAATGCTGTTCAGTAGTATTGGTTAGAAATACCAGTTATGATAGCATAGAATATGTAAGACTTGTCGACAAACCGGAGAGCCGGCAAACATATTCGAGGTCAACCTCTTGCCGGCTTCGGCCTTCCTCTCAGCTTTGACTTCGCAGCTGTTGTTCGGTTCGACTCAAAGTCATCCCAAACCCACCACTGATTGTGTACTACTATTTCAATGGTTTCGCAAACATATTCTCTATTAAGCATTACTTCCATTACTTCCACAAAATCATAATTTAGTCAAAACGCTATTAATATCAGAGAAATTTTGTTGCTGTCCTTCAACGCTACTTAACGCTCAGTTAATACCATCGCCCAAACACTTCCATTGGCTATAATAGACGTCACTATTATTTCGCTTATTATTACCGGTATTTTATATTTTTGCTGAAGAAAAGCAAAAAATAATATTACAACTGAACTATTATTAATCAAATTTTTAATTATCACATCTAAATAATACATCAAATAATACCTTGACTTCAATGTCATCTCTGATGTGGTGTGTGGTGTGTGATGTGTGCACATCCATACAAACGCTCTTTAAAAATATTAAAATTTTTGAATAAAATTATTCTCAATCATAGATTTGAATTCAGGGATAATTTTTTTTATCTCAACTATGAGTCTGTTCTCTGTGTTAAGCAATCACTGGTTTTTATCAGTTGTTTCGAGTATTCACTTATTTTTATGACCAAAATAACCTCTAAATCGAGAATATATTACAAATTCTATTATTGAACTGTAATTTCAATACTAATCAATAGAAATGAACTTAACATTAGATTAAATGTCAATATTATTTCAGCTGTCAATCGGTCTCCAAATACACACATATTAGACATTATTTGAATATATATTTTTTCTCTGCCTTTTGTCTAATAACTGAGTTTCAGTGACAGTATTCAGTCTAATAACTGTTTATTTATTATTTTGTTTGACTAAATGCTTGAATAAAGGCTCGGATTCTATTCATATGAGTATTAAATTAAACACATTTTATGGACTGAATAACTCGGCACTGGATTAACGATGAAAACTGTATGTATGTCCAAGTTTTCGCTTTTGAGCTCAATGTTTGGGCAGTGATGGAAATCCATCGATCAGTCTTGATATAAATGGGTTCGTGCAAGGTTATACTTTTAATTAGTCATCGCAATAGTCGAGGAAATTAATTGAAAGATAATAATATCGATAATAACTCGATTAGAATCGTTTTTAATTTCATCATATGTTTCAAAACATACATTTTTTCATTGGATTTTGGAGAAAAGCATTTAATTAGATTTAAAAGTCCTTGTTTATTCATTCGCTAATTAGGATCGTTTAGTTAGTAAGGCAAGGGTTTAGATTTGCCTCGATTTGCACAACCATTTGGTTAAAACCTTTGCTTTTAATGTTAATATTTGAGGAATTAAGGGCCGCACAGGTCTAACACTATTGTTAAACAGTGTTATGTTTCAGGGATTGCATAAAACACAGAATAAGGGGATAAATATTATACAATATATTATTATTTGTTGTATGTTTTGGTTATGCATTAGTTATGTGTATATATGCAGATGTTTTGCTCCTTTTTATGCTATTTATTTATAAAGTTATTCACATTTGGATCTGTTATTCACGCATTGATTGTCCAGAGAAGGAACGCATAGAAACAGATGAATGTCAGCTAAAATTATAGTCTTATGCGCTGTCAGTTTGTTTTGGTATTTGTTTATATTGCTGTTCACTCCAACCAAGAATAAAATGGGAGACCAATCGGTCCACTCTTTTCTGTCGAGTTGAGAGAATATTTATGTATTTATGGCAAACAACTGAAGACTAAATTTATGCCACAAATTAAAGACAAACTGAATGACTGTATAACGAGTTTATTGTCGAGTGAATGGTGAAGAGGAAGCGAAACCCCTGTCAGAGAAGACAGAGTCGAACCGATGCGAATCAGCTGACTCTGGCTCTCAGTTGACTCCTTTCCTGGTTTATGCCATTCAGTGCCGAACTCTTGTGTTACGAACCTTTTTATTGATTACAAGTATTCCCAAAATAATCTGCAATTTTTGTGTCCGATCGCAGCTTTTGCGCAGACATTGCCACTAATGGTTGCGCTCTTTATATCTGTTCCTAACATTGCGTGCAATGCATTCACTAAAATATAAGAACCTCTGAAACTGAAAAAATGCTTTTGTATTCCTCTCCATTTGTGTCTACTTTACAAATGTATTTCTTCTCCCTGTGCTGGCTATGGCTTACAGTTGGCTCCGATTTATTATTCTATTAGTTCTCAACACGAAATTTACCACAAATTCCGATCGATTTGATTATCGATTCAATTAGTTATCACTCTTTAGTGTACACTCTTTTGTCTTATTATTCAAATGGCAAACACTTTAGTCATCGGCAGTAAAAACACAATGAATTTAGTTATCGATTCATTTCATTGAAATAACTTTTGATTATTTTTGACACAAATGATAATCAAAAATATATACCGATTTTCACAATAATTATTATTCTTATCACTAAATCATTGATTTGTTTAGCGATAAAAATCATTTGGTTTTCAGTATTTTTCACCACTTGATCACAGAATTGAATAATTTATTCAATTTTTGGCTTCAAATGACTGATAGGGAGAAAAAATGTTTGTGTGAACTAACCATCGATTTGATTATAATTGATTAAACCGATCCTCAAAATGATAATCAAATTATTTATGAGCTCATTGACCAAGAGTTCAGCTCTTTTTCCTACTTTTTTGCCTTAATTTCCAATTTTTATTGTTTAATAATTCAGTGGAATTTTTTTCTCTCACTCGCTCAGCATAAGTGACATCCCATACACTGTAATACGATTTCAGTAGAGTTTGTGTTTTGTTGTGTTCTCCCGGTGCCGGTGTTGGATACGAGAGCTGAATAGTAAGCGGTTGTGTAATAATGGGCTGAAGGCTATTTCTGACGCCGAGCCAGTCCTGTGTCTCCTTCTCTATGCAGAAGAAGAGGCCATCAATAAAAACTATATTTTGCTAATAATCACAATTCTCTGACCGTTTGGCAAAAGCCTCTGTGAGTTGTATTTATGCTCTTCTTAGAGAAAGAAAGAAAAAGAGAGGCTTTGCTTTGCGTTCAGATTATATGAAAAACTGGTCGTCCGCTCCGAACGAGGAAACCGATAGAACCGGTATATACCATATGTATTCATATGTTCCATAGGTTATCCACATTGACTTATAGTCGTTGTGGCGCCTCATCAGCGCACCACCAATTAGACACTATCTCAACATTGGACTCACTCCGAATCCATTCTCTTTTTATTTCCATTCTTTCAATAATGAATCGAAGCTTTCATTGAAAGGCAGGCAAAAACTCAAAGCTATTCACTGATGCCATCATTTCTGCCATCGTTTCTGCCATCTCTTCCTCTCCTCTCAAAGATTTCAGTTAATCTCAAACTTGGAGACTCTGAGCCGTATATATAGTCTTCTGTTTGAAAAGCGAAGATCAACAACAAAGTACTCAAAGCAGAGAAAACATTAAAATAAACAGTGAATTGGGTTGAGCTCCAGTTCACTTAGTTCTCAATAATTGTCAGAATGAGCAGAGAGAGAGAGAGAGAGAGAGAGAGAGAGACTGCCATCGAATGGCATCACTAATGACTATGACCAGGACCAATATCAATAATAATAATATAAAAGAGCTGCCAATTGATGCTAACAAACACCCAGTGTTTAAGAATTCAATACTTCACTTATGTTGGATATCACGAAACGGTTTCATTAAAATCATTAGACAAAAGAAATTTCTGTTTTATGATAACCAGAAAAAGAAGATTTTCCTCTCAAATGTATATTTAGTACTTCTTTTATGACTGACAGACGAGAATTGAATTGTTTTCCTCATATTTATTATATAAGAGTATCGATAAAAAAGTTCTTTATATCGAAGTTTGTTTTTGTTGTGGAAGTGGAGAGCAGTTCCACTTATTCTGTTTTTTAGCGCCAATCTTCTTATCAGTTATCAGATATCCTAATCGTCAGCAGAAGAAGAAACGATTAATTTTTATATACAAACGATAATAGTTTAGAGCTATTAGACGTCGATATGAACTGCAAGAGTGGTATCAAAACGAAAGTAAGCGTCAAAATACACGTTTGTTATCATATCGCGTGTTAACCTCATATAAGTCTGCACAGAGATTGTCAGTTATGATTGGGTCGGTGTCCTGTGCTCTGCCAGTCCGGCACAAGCATCGCCAGATCGGGTAAAGCCAGTGCAGTGCGTCTCTCATCTAATGACCTGTCATTAACTAAGCTTTTCATACCATTTCATATTCAGTAGTATTAAAAGCGTAAAAATTCTGTTAATTATGTCTCTCTTATTGGTCTAAAAGCAGAGTATTTTTGATTGCCGTATAAGTGCTTCTAATTTACTAAATTATAAGTGCATTCTGTTGTGCACACCATATGACTGTTCAGTTCAGTTCAGAGTCTCTTTCAGTCTGTTCTCAGTTTTATATTTGTCTCCAAATTGATTGACTATAAACTCAATTGACTTTTGTTTACGTTTTATTGTTTATTATTCACTCAGCGGTCGAAAGCGAAGACCGAGTAATTCCGAGGACGACGTTATGGACGACTGTATGGCCGCAATGGTTCTCATGTCGCTATCATGTAGTCCCAAATCGCCCCGACTTCCGGAATGTAAACACAATTATTGGCCATTAAATACCATTTAATGGCGTTTTGTATAAGAATTGAATATTTAATTATAAATTTACCCTGTTAATGCAGTAATAATCTACAAGTGCACTTGGCCCGGATGTCTCTACCAGAGCGAGCACTGCCACCAAATCGAGAAACATGTCCGCACACAACATCTCGGGTTTGTCTTTAATTACTCAATAAAACACAATCAACTCCCGTTCACTATCCTATCCCTATCCCTCTGCACACAAAACACACAGACATTAATTCTGAGCCTTTTGAGCCGTCGTAAAGATTAGGGCCAACCGTCCACTCGGTTGAACACTCGATAGTTCGATAGTATTGGCAAACATTACCGAACATAACCAGTGTTTGCTATCATATCTCAATAAGCTATAGATATTAGATAGCAGTGAATAGCAGTTCCAGAACTGCCTTCAATTCAGACACAATATAGACATTAGAGTCAGGAAGAGTTTGTGAACATTGGCCAACACTACCCAATACTACTCCTTTAGATAAGTAATGACTGTTCCCAGTGTTCAAGTCTTTCACACAAATCAAGTGCTTCGATATAAACAGTAATTTGTCTGAAACTTAAAATCAATTCCAAAATAATTAATATTTTGTGACTTAAATAGAAGACAATAATTGCTATGATTTGAGATTCTTCTCGTCTTTTATATGGAATAGCGTTTCATATCTGTTCTCATGTCTAACAGTATTATAGTCTTGTGTTTCGCTCTTTTATTCAATTGTTTCCATTATTTATGGCCAACAGTCAGAACTTCACAAGAATTTAGTTTTCCTCGCAGAGAGTCAGAGCTGTATAATAATCCAATGGATGTGTTGTGAGCTAACGATCACAATTAGGTACCGGTGCCAGAGTTTAGGACTCCAAATGACACTTAATGTTAAAAAATTGAAACTTAGAATTGAATGCATTTTAATGAAGAATAATTATCTCAATAAAGATTTAATTCAATTTCCTGTCATTAAAACCCAAATTGAAATTTCATTGAATTATTAGAAGAAAAAAAATTATATAAAGAATTGGTTTTTGCCATAAATTGTCCGATGATTACAATAATCTCATTGTAATAGTCGTCCGACAATCCATTTCTGGTCTCATTTCTCCTATAATTTACTTTTTCTTCGATCTAACAATCCTTTTGCTCGAAATTGAAGGGAAGGACAGCTGTATTCTGGGCTCAATTAATGTTATTATTCTTGGAGA
>JAQGBD010000118.1:0-47529 GCA_034698165.1 Punctoribates punctum
CACGTGATTGAACACGAAAACGATGAGAACGACGACGAATTGATGAACGGAGAGATGGGTCAGTCCTTTCATTGACTGTCAATTAATGATATTCTTTACTGACATTTGTTTCTTGAATAAGGGGTCGCTTTCAATAACGGTGACGGAGACGGTGACAGTGCCATAGATGTTCCCCGACCCGAAGAAGAGCGGGAAACCGAAGTGTCCAAGAAGAAAGACCTGCAGGAACAGCTTAAGGTATTAACTCTGAAATACTTGATGTGACTCCTTGTCCTAATATCCTTGTCTAATAGCAATTACAAGAGGACCTGGCACTCGCCAAAGACGATAGCAAAGTCACCAAAAACGATGTCTTACATCAGGAGAACGTCAGACAGGGAAGAGACAAATACAAGACTCTGCGGGATATCAGAAAAGGAAATACTAAACGACGTGTCGATCAGTTCGAGAATATGTAAAACTAATTAATACATAATTTAATTGAAATTATTTTATATAAAACGAAAAATATTGAAATTTTTCAAACCTTTAGTTCTCTTTTCTGTTATAAACTCTAAAACTGTTTTTAAACAATTTGAAGTTTTTAAGAGAAATGATATAAAAACTAATTTCTTTGTCATTCGAGTGAT
The DNA here is from genome assembly GCA_034698165.1 of Punctoribates punctum. Taxonomy (NCBI): domain Eukaryota; kingdom Metazoa; phylum Arthropoda; class Arachnida; order Sarcoptiformes; family Punctoribatidae; genus Punctoribates; species Punctoribates punctum. Next base: position 630 of record JAQGBD010000118.1, read on the forward strand.
TTGATTGAATCTTCTCTTAATATTCAGAACAAAATCTATCATTACTTCTGAGAAAGTCTTTTATTTCAATCAAATCTCATAATTTTATTCCGTTTTTCGATTACTCTTTTTGTTCAATCGTTTCATTCATTCCTGTAATCAATTGATTCAATTGTTGTCTATTTTTAATTTTTGTCATTAATTAGAGAATATTTTTATTAATTAACGATTAATAAGAAAATGTTTGAGTCTTAACGCAAAAGTCCTCTGTTTTTGTCTGTTTTGTTGTGAATCCCTTCATATGGGACTCCTTTCTGTTCCTTAATTGTTATTTATATTAATTATTATATAAATTAAGGAATTTTGAGGTCATATTCTCTGATGTTTTCTCTTAAATACATAAATCTCTTTGAAATGAACTGTATTTTCATTAGTTATCGAATAGATTTGTCATATTTTTCTAGTTTTAAAACAAGATTTAAAACATTTATTGAAGTTTTCAAATGAAATTCAGTGCCTTTTCATTGAAGTTATTTTTTGAATGAAATAAAAAAATGCAATCCTTTTGTAAAAACTGTTTTTAATCACTTATTTTTGGGTCAATTTTGTTGCTTTTTCTCCGAAAAAATGTTTCCATTTGTGAATCGTTTTTCTCTTTTTGAAAATTGAATTAATTTTCGTTTGAAATCTAATTATTCTTTTGGATAATATTTTTATTTAATTAATTTTTTGCTTTTCCTCTGAAATCATTCGTTATTTTAAGCGTGAATTTTGTTTTTCTCCTCATTTAATGCTTTAAAATAGAAGTAATTCCGTAAAAAGTTTTATTAATTGATGATTAAGTAAATTAAAACCAAGTATTCAATGATTAGAACCCAATGTATGAGTAATTGCTTTCGAAGTATTGTTTTCTTTCAAAGGGATTATGGGTTTTATACGTCTATTGAATATTATTTCTATAGAATTAATTAATCTTAAAAATGTTGATTCAAGACTTGAGTCGAGGAAACAAGACTTATATTATCGACAAAATCAATAAATGAGTAATAAATGCGTGACATTGAATACGTTGAATACATTGAATGCCTTCCTATGAGTTAGGAATGCATTCAATTTAATACTAATTTATGTGTCGAAGAATTTAATCGGAATTCACACGAAATATATTCAATGTATTCAACGTCTGCTCCCAACCAATGCTATTGTAAAACAAAGTCCAAGAGTACTCCAATCGACTGCCAAACGATTTTTTCGCTTCAAATCAAGCGATTAATTTGACACAAATTCGACGAATATACAGACGAACAGGAAGAGTGAATGAGAAGGGCAATTTTTGTGACGTTTACAAGCAGTGAGAGAGTGAGGAATGGGTGAGGTGGGTCCTTTTGCTCACACATGAAAATACCCCGATATCAGAGATTTCTCTGTCTCTCAAATGTTTACTTTGAAAGCGATGTTTATTTCAGTTTTTGATTCACTTATTCTCTAAATTAGAGCTAATATTAATTGAATTCAATATTATTGGTTTGATCTTGTTCATATTTTGTCACTCGTTTGTTGATTCGCATAATTGGTTTTGAAATTTCATTGAATTGTACTCCAATTCAACGGATAAAAAGTGAGGAATCAATTGACCGCCGATTTTCTTCATTGAAATCAAATTCTTGTTATTCTTGGGATTAGCCAATGGTTCGGACCTTTGAAACAGAGGAGGACACTAAAGGCGACGGTCGGTCCTGTTCTGCCATCAGAGATGACCTCAAATATTGCATTTATGCCACCGATTGCGTCAAAATTGTATTCTTATTATAATCTAAATTCAAATTTGTTTAAACCGATTGTTGACTAAATAGGAGCGGAAGACTCCCCGCGAATGTCTGGCCACTCATCACCCGTCAGTCCCCGAAGAATGCCATCAATTGAGAAATCTTTTATATGAATGCAAACGAAGTTTGGTATGAATTTCAAACTGATTTCAATTATTGTTTATTAATATTTTGATTGTAATCTTCAGATGGACTTCAGATCTCGATTTCGGGGCCGAAAAGGGTATTCAGGAATCGAAATGAAATAATCGTTTGTTTTGTAATTAAATTAGATTTTATTGTATTCTTAGAGTAAAACCATTTCTATAATAATAAAATATTCCGTCAAATGAGTAAAAAAGGAGTAAATAATAAAAATTGTTTGAATTATAGAGAAAAAGGTAAATAAAAAGCCAATGAATTGATGACTAGAAATGTGGGAATCAATAAAAGTAAACCTTTTTTAGGAACAGAAGATAATTAGGTTTTCGTATGATTTCTGTTTAGCTTTGAGTAGTTTTTGCGAATATTTTACTTAATTATTATTTAAAGACATTATTTGATTGTTTAAAAAGGTTTCAAATTATTTTTTAGGCGTTTTTTTCTTTGATTTGGGAGAAGTCGATTGGAATACACTCGAGGCTGACATCAAATTCTCGATATATTGACCTAAAACTTGATTCTCAGACTTGAGTTTCAAATTCTCCTCTTTTACTGAATCCACTCTTTGAGACAAATCTGTTAATTGAATGGAAAGGCATTAGATTTGCAATAATTTGATTGAAATTAGAGTTTCTGACCGTCGAGTGTGTTCTGAAGTTCGAGTACTTGTGCGATAAGCCTTTCCTTTTCTTCCACTTCATCCGGACTCATGTCTGGATCCAGAGCTGATTCAAAGATCAATTGAATTATAATTTGAATAAAGAAGCATGGTCATTGATCGCTTACAGTGATGATGACCACTGTTGGGACTATCGGTTCCATTTGTATACACCGAAGGAATAGATTCAATGCTCTGTCCGTCGAGTCTATACCTTTGAGAATCAGATTCAGACTTTTCTTGACTTTGATTCTGACTGTCGTCGGCGCCATCACTGAGTTCTTCGGTGGCGTCCTCGTCGGCCAATGGGATGTCATTAATCTCTTCCTCTAATCGACTTCCGATTGTTGTCGGAGTAGTGGAAGTCTCAGCCATTCCTCACTTAATATGCGCTCAAATGGACTAAAATTGTATTAAATATCAGTTTATATTACAATTGATATCAAATATGAATACAAATGTAATTAAATACAATATTCAATCAAATAATAAGAAATTGAGTCAAATTTCCTAATCCTTTGCACAATAATTGATCATTTTATCCGGGATCAAATCTATGTGTGCCTGTGACCAGGTTAGTGACAAAAACCAATACAAAAAGAGATGGTATTGATATGATATCCTACTTTCAGACACTATCTTGATTTATGAGGTGATAATAATCATTGATTAGTGCCGAAGATTAAGTTATTTGCCCATTAATTAGCAATTTTGTTGATTGAAAATTAAAACCAAGAGGTTATTGATAGATATTTTTGTTGTTGTTTTCACTAATATGTAAATCAGTTCCCAATTTAGTGACGATTATATCAGTTTTAAAATCCACTGATATCTGAGAAAATTTATTTTTTAACGCAAATGTATTTATAAATATTTCAATATTGGGTTTCATTAATTAAATTTGATATCCTTTAAAATGTGAGATCAATTGATAATCGGAGACATAGATTGGGAGCTCTGTTGGGGAGGGTTTCGCTAATTAGCTGTTTATACATAATATGTTGTGTTTGTGGCAAAGGGTTTAAAAAAATAAACAAAATTTGAGAAATAAGTAAATTAGTGAACAGATAGTGAGAAATACTTACAGGAAATGAGGAGAAGAGAGAAAAGCACAACAAATGAGACGAAAAAATGAGTTCAAACTTCACTATTCATTGAGAAAAATCGCATTTATTTTGTAAACAAGAAAATGATTTCAATAGCGAAACACAAAACACATGAATGAGAGGAAAAGCGCTGCAGTCGTCGGATAGGTTGTGCTCAGGAATTGACTCAAGTGTTGGGCTCGAGATGTGGTTCACATCAAATGGTGTTTCGCCTCAACTGCAGGTGTCTGTAATGTCTGCAGAAGATCTTTAGTTAAGACTTACTCACAAATTGTCTGACTCTGGGCTACGATTGCATCAAAAAAACGCGGACAGCACTGACTCAGAGCTATGTGGCTGTGCTCTGCACCGAATCGCTATATATTGACAGTAGATTTGAATTGTGATCACAACTAAAAAAGCATTACATGTCTAACATCACTGATCTTAAGTCTTGAGTTCACGATATCGGACTCAAAAAAAAATATTGTCTTTTGCTTCTGATTAATGACTTCAAGCGTTTTAATTAATCCTCAAATAATATGAATGAGTTGTGATATCGACTGACGACTAACGACTGGCAATCATCTGATAACTGTTTAAAGGCTTTCAATTAGCGCTTAAACCTGTGTTTTGTTTATGTTTTGATGGGTTGTGTCAAATGTGCTGATCGTCTCTATGTATGTGTTATAGATTCTGACCGATTAATCATTGGTTTAATGAACTGACGATAATTGTGTCAATTGTTATGACACCTGAATTACGAAAAACAAATAAAAATCTTAAATATTTACATAATTTGGCGCTTCTTTTGAATATTAATCAATAATAATATTTTGAAGTTTTTTGTGAGTATTTTATGATTTGCTTATCTCTGATGCTATTGAACGCCAAAAATATTTAATGAAAACATTTATGAGTTTCTGCCAAATGATTAAAAACTACGAAAAAATTCAAGGATTGTATAACTCGTAGGAAAAGCGACTTATTTTCTGCGGCCAAAACTCATCCCTATTTCTGAAGGCATTCACTAAATAAAAGGTAATTAAATGTGAATATAATTCAATTCAATTGTGTTCTCCGGCTTTTTGTTCCGGTAATGGGTTTGGCGTATAAGACAACTCTTCATATGATTAATAATCCGTTGAATTATATAATATTTTTCTTCTTTTTCTTTTTATAATTCAATATTAAGTTAATAAATGTTTTGAAAATCAGACAATTTTTATGATAATGACATACATTGCGGTTAATAACTGTTGTTCTGATGTTTTGTTTGTATTGTCAGTACTTTAAACCAATCGTCAAATTATTTATAATTAAATTCATTTGTAATTTGGAGCGAATATAGTTTTATTTAGTAATTGTTTATGAAATATATAAATATATTTTATCTTTTAGTGTAATTTGAATTACGAATTACAAGTTTATATAACTTTTGATTACTATTCATAAGACTTTTCTTATTTTTCTTTGAAATTGAATTTAATTTTCAAAAAGTTTTTATTTCTTTTAAAAAGTCGTTTAAACAAAATATTTATTGCATTTCCGATAAAACCGATTTTGGACTGAATTCCATTGAATTCCTGTTCTCTTAAGTAGTTTAGGGGTAAAAAAGTATTTTTATTTTCTCAAAATATTTGTTTCTCTTTATTTATTGAATAAATTTTGAGCCGATATTATGTTTGCCAACGAACTGACGATAATTATCGTACGAATACAGAGAAAATTGTTTTTTACAACTCTTTAGTATTTGTTTTCTTCCTCTGTTTGTGATGTGAGTCGAGTGGCAATACCTGGCGATGTGAAGCCCTGTGTCGGCTCAGTGGCTGACCTCATAATAGTTGAAAGATCAGAGCTCTTAAGTGGGTTTGGAATTCGTTGGTTCACTCATTCATTCATTATTAATGAGGAAATGGTGTCATTTCTAAAGAGAATATCCTTAAAAAGCGAGCGATTATTAAAAGCCATTAATTCAATATAAAGTCGTCACATATTATATCCGGAGTAGGATTTGTAGACAACTCTTATATCGCTATTCAATGTAATAATATTTGTATTAATCCCTTCTCTCCATTTAGTGGGAAATTAATTCGTTTGTAAACGGATTTAATTCAATATTAGATAATAAATGTGGAGTTTGTTTGACAACACTATAAGCAGATTATAAACGAATACATTTTGGAAACATTTTATGTATATTTGATGCCAAAAATCAATACATAATTTTATTTATAGCCTTAATATTAATGTTTGAGTTTTTAGTTTTCTTCCGATTTTGGTCTTTCATCTTATCGTTAGTCGATTTTTGTTCAATAAAAAAGAGGAAATTCAAACCTAAATAGCTTTCACTCAGGGATGCAGTTGTGGTTCGAGTGTAGGATAACGTCGTGTTTGTAATTATAATAATATTTTTCAAATTAGTATTTCATTTGTGGGGAGAATAAAAGTTTTGTTCATTCAATGCAAACATAATTTCGTGTCTGACTATTAATGATGTGAACACGAATTCTGATCTTATTATGCATTTTGAGTATTGTATTCAATGGAAATATATTTCTGACTGAATCTCGAAATTTCGTTTTCACTAATAATTTGGTTTTAATACAATATGACTGCGATTTGAGCGCAATTTTTATTATCATTTGGCTTTCATTTGGCTTTTGTTTTGTTTGTAGCTATCATTTGTTTGTGTCCTGTCCTTGATTTTTGGCACTGATTTCAATTCAAATATGCATTTTCTGATGCGATAAATAAATAAATGAATTATTCGTTTCGATAATTACATTGAATGTCTCTCTATGAGCAAGAACATACGTAAAACTCTTTGATGCCTCCCTTTCCTCTCTGATTGAGTTGACTTTTTTCTCGGTTGGAAACAAGTTTTACTTCTTTTCTCTCTAAACAGAGGACTTGTGTTGAAAAAGTTTTTGCTTTCAGGAAATTGTAGCGTTTGTTGTCTTCTACACCAGTTTTACTAACTTTCTTATTAATCATAATAACTATCGGTTTGGATGTGTGTGTGCTGTGCGGCCGGTCTACTGTCCTAACCATTCATATGGTACTTATGACCAGAATTGCCTTTTATGTGGCCATAGATTCATTTAGCTGTCCCTTACATGCCTTTTATTTATGGCTTTTCTCACACAATATATTTGTATTATGAGTGAAGAAACAATGGATGAAAAGTCAAAGCCATAGTAGACGTAGAAAATTAAATAAATAACTCATAGAGTCCTCTGATATTAGACTCTTATATGACTTACACTTCTTCTCAATTCTCTGCAGAAACCGATTCTTATGATAGATAAGAGTTTTCTATTTTTCTGTCTTTTATTACTTTTGGTATTCAATGGTTGCCTTCTTTTATATATTTTCAATCACTCAATGAGTCAATTGAATAGTGATTCGATGAAAACATTTTTCTATTGGAGAATATCTTCAATAATTTCTTTGCTTTCTCTCATTATTTTCTATTATTATTATTATTATTTGTTTTGTAATTAAGTGCTGAGCGATCATCTAATCCCAGTTCCGTCACTGGAGTCACTCGAATGACACTCCAATGACAGTCCAGTGGCTACTCTCTCATTACTTTTGCGACATTGTTTTAAAAGTATTAAATTTTTCTCATTTTTCAGTTAATGACATCACATCTAATCTTTTTCCTCTCATTTTCGTCTGTTATTAAAACCCGGACTCGAGTCTAATGTTGGGAATTATTGAATCGATTTTCGTCGCGAGAAAAAAGTTGTCGACAGAAAAAATTTCTAACATTTTCTGCTTCACTCACTCACTATCTGTATGTCTGTCTTTCCTCTCGTCTAAGACCTGTGACTTCTTTCAATTCCTTTCTGATTATTATTATTATTATATTTTTCCTCATTTAATAAAAGTTTTTTTAGACGAAAGGTTTTGATGGTTTGCATTATTGATGTTATTTAAGATCAGCTGCTTTTGAAGTTATGTCATCTCTTCCCTTACTTTTGGCTCTAATCTAAACCATTATTCGCCAGAAAATAGTTTTATATTTTATTTTATGGAAGAAAGCATTTCAATAAATGTTTGCTTTCGATTCACTTCTCCATAGATTTCCTCGTTTTGTATTAGAAATAAAATATTTTTAGGAAATAAAACAATTGATAATTCAGAGAATGGTTTTCCCCTCACGAGTGGTGAAACTAATATCTTTGGTTCACAGAATTGGATCCAATATTTGCATTCCGTCACAGATTTTTGTGTTATTTCTCTCGCCTTCGGTTTCCGAAAAGTATTCGTTTGCCTCAAACTTCATGACAGATATGCGGCTAAAAGTCATGTCTCGGAGTAGACTTGATATGAGTTATGGGGGGAAAGCAATGGTTTAGTGGTGTCTCATCTTTTATGCCTTTTTTCATCAGCCATTGGCCGCAATTGATTGAAGTGAACCACATTTTTTCTGTTACTAACGCACTGTTAGGCCATCGCTTTTGTGAGCTCTTATATTAAAAGACAGAACGAAATTGAAGACTATCTCAAATGCAAAAGCCATACATGAAAACAATGATAGTATTCCTTATGTGTTCACTCAATCCTAACATTTCTTTCGGTCGGCTGACTCTCCTCTCAATGCTATTAGCCTTATATAAGAATGAAATATAGAAATTCATATATTTTTCGTATATTCTCAGCAGTCGTTACGAGTATATGATATCGGGTTCGTTACAACACATAACTTATAAGCCTTTTCTGTCCATTATATGCCGGGACTATATTTTTGGTCAATTTTATTCAATTGAATATTCGGTTTTATAGTCCATAAGTAATTCAGTTGAGTTTGAATTACATTTGACTTATTTTATATTCCATTTATTCATTCGCTTAAAGAATTCTCACAAGAATTTGAAAAAAGTTTTTCAAAAGAAGTTGTTCTCTCGTCTGACACTTAAGCTCTTGGAAAATGATAAATATTTCTCACTTAGATGCCATTCCTTATGTTGAGCCTCACGTATGAGAGGTTATTATTCATTTGATTTGCAGATATTAATGCCGATCCTCTTAATAGTGGAAATGGTTTTCAATTTTAAGCAAAAGCACTCATTTTGTCGAAATTAATCATTTTTGCCATTTTCTTACCACATCTCTGGAGTACATAAGACTTATTAATTGAATTTCGTTGTATTAAGTGGTCATAAGAGAGAAATGGTCTCCTTTCCAAACAAAATTCTGTTCACAACTCCTGCCTCTAAATTATTTGCTTCTCTTCAAAGGTTTTATCGAATATTGTCGTAAATATTGTCCAACAGTTAAGTTACTGATTTTCAGAGAGTGTTTGCCTTTTATTTGACGATCTATTGGTTCGTAGCTTTTAACTAATGAACACAACTATCCCTATTTGTACGGAATCTCTCGGCCAAGACTCACATCCTCTCCATTTATCGAGCGATGGCTTAATCAATAAATTGCTTATAAGCTATAACTCAGTCATTGCCTTAATTATCGATTCAAGAGATTAGAAATTCATTCAATGAGTTTCACATCTGTTGAGAATTGCGTGCAGTTTCACAGCCATTGAAAAAATGCTAAATTGATTTAAATCGTGATTTTTTCACTCTTTCCGATCAATAATTTATTATTTTATGACTCCTATACTCATATATTATGGCATAGGTTTGCATCACTTAATTCCCAATTAATCCGGTTCTTAATAGCTGAGTATTATTAGCGGAATGACTGTCTTTGGTTTCGGGATTATTAGGTACCCTTGGATCCGATTGCTGTCGAAAGTAATCGATTGGTCTGTTTATTGGCGAAAAGATAACTGAAAAATATTATGTTTTCAAACCTAACAAATATCTTTTGATACCATTTGATCCGCAATTATTGGAAGCTTATAGTCTGCGTCGAGTGTAAGACAAACATAATATTACATAATAAAGGTATTAGTCTATAGGTATCAGTGGGTTGTGTTGTGCTCTTTCTTCGCTCTCTTGTGTAGAACACGACTATCGATGGATTAATTTTATTAACAGAGACTAAAATCTTCTTAAGACCTAATTTATTCGTTTTATCTCTACTTTTATACACGAATTCAGATTATATAGAATTACAGTTAATTACGAAAATAGCGAATTCACTCTCTCTTGAGATTTTAAATGACGAACAAGTGGTAGATATCAGTAGCCCTTGTTCTCTATTGGCGGTGCTCTTGCACTTTTTCTCATATCAATTGCGTTTCGCCTGATTTCATAACCTTTTGCGTTGGAATTTAATTTCACTTAAATTTTATTGATTAGAGTCAGAGCTAATGTGCTGTTTCCCAACCCTTTACACCTGCGATCGAAATGTCTGTCCTCGTCATTGAATATTAACTAAACATTAATATATGATAATTATATTTCATTTTTTCTTTTGTTTTCCTTTTATTATTCTTATTATTCTTATTATTCTTCAGACATTGTATTCGTTTGAAGTTTTTATTATCGCTTTTATTCAATTTATTCATATTTTTAGGCAAATTTCACATTTAATGAGCAAAAGAGCTGAAAAATATTTCTCAGTTCACATAGAATTTGGTATTAATTTTCTCAAAGTTTGCGGAAAACTATTCTTGAATTCATTCATGATTTTTAATACCCCTTACGAGCAATGGTTTCATAATTTTTGTGCAGTAATTTATTTTAGCATTTTATGGATCAAAGCGTTTATAATTTTTTCGGTGAAATTCATTGCGCGAAAGGAATCATAAATTCTGTCCCGAAATACATGACTTGTTTTGCTTCTTATGATATATTTCTATATTTAATTTGGAATCAGAACACGAATGTCATTAGCATTAGGTCTGAGTCCAGTCCTATGTGCTGTTCATACGGCAGTCCATTCTCTTCGATTACAAATCAAATCGAAAAAAATTGGTTTTGGTTGAGTCTGTTATGGCTGTCCTCTCCTATCATAATGTCATTGGGATTATTATCTCTATCGCTCTCTACGCCTGTGATGGCTGTCATCGTGAAGACTGTCATCTGATGACTGATTTAAAGTCTACGCAATATTTAATAATTAATTTTTTCCACTGAAGAAGGCTTTTGACGCCTTTCAGACAAAATTCTGTGTGAATTTCAGGGACTGGCAGTTCATAAAAATGGATTTATTCTGAGTTTTAGTTATTCCAGTGAATGTAATAACCGTTTAATTTCGTTGATCTCATGTATTACACAAATGTAATGTATATTCGTATTCATAATATGTCTGAATGGGTCCTAACATATGGTAATTGCTATGTTGACTAACATTTTCTATGAGCTCTTGGATTAGGCATTCAATACAAATACAAATATATTCGGAATGTATAACGAAGACGATTACGATATATTTATGTAGAAGTCATGGTAAAGAGCTCCGGGCGTTTTCCCTTAAGTCCCAATTAGTTTCTATTCGATGTTTGCAATTCACAGAAGAATTGTGTATAACTTTATGTAACATAAGAATAATATTGTGTTTCAAAGACCCAAACGGCGAACAAAAATTGTACAAAAATTGGTAAAACCTTTGCTTATATTCAGAATCGATATTACTTCAGATAATCATATTTTCCTCAAAAAAGATTTATTATCTATAAGTTTGGAAACATTTGGAAACATATAAAACAAGATCTCGAGTCTAATGCTTTCACGTTTTCATCCAAGAGATTATACGATTGGATAATACATTGAATCTGTTTTTAATACCCGAAACAAAACCTTTTTTTGCTTCATTACGGATCAGAATTTCGATTATAATTTCATACATGGATTCACTTTTTTGGAGCTAACGATACAGAAATTATTAGTTATCCGTTCAGTTCATTCGCCGACATATTCTGGTATCAGATTTCAGGCATTTGTTATGAATTTTTTGCCCATTATTATAGACTTACCTTAAATGCTATAACGTTTTTGAGGCAATTTTTAGTTGAATTGTTCATTACATCTAATAATTTACTATTTTTTGATTTGATTCAAACTCTAAGAGCCTATCATTTATCAAATCAAATCGAAATGAATCAAAGCCTTTACTCTTTTTAGTAAATTTCAAATTCAATCACACCTTTTGTCTGATAATTATTTTGGTCTTCAAAAGGAAACGATTTTCGCACGAATTTCGTTATCGGAAAGTATTTGTGAAAAAATTTTAATGAATTTTATTTTACTTCATTTGAAATATTGATTTTCCTCTTTGATTGCGTCACAAAACTGTTCAGACATTTATTATCAATCAATAAACCGGAGAAGAATTGCGAGATTTGGTAAATAGTGATGATTTGTTTGGAGTCATTTGTCAAATGTTTGCCATTTCGTGAAGTTTTGTTTTCAAGACATTTAGACATTCAAACGATGTATTTATCGCAAAACAATACATTTTCGATGACTCAGAGAAAGTGGAAAATGTCTTCAATTTATTATTTCGAAAGGCATTTGAGTCACGGCAGTCGAGTGTATTAAGTTGAGCTTGCTTATTAAACGCCTACGTAGTTTAGCGGTTGAAAACTGTAAAATAGATTGAAAACCATTTGATCTCAAAAAATCAATTACCAGAATATTTTTCGCCAAAAGAAAAGTTCAAAAATCGTTAAAAACTGTTATAAAGCCTAACGATAGAGAGATAGCGGTGTAGTTATACCCAAAAATCTTAACTATTTATCCGAAAAATTTATTCAAACATTCAATTTATTCAATCAATAGTTTTATATATTCGTAGTTAGAATTCATGACATTTTTAAAATGCTTTTCAAACCTGTTTTGGATTAAAAAATATAATTTCTTTTTTTCATCGTTTCATTTAAAGCCAGTGATTATTATTCGCTTTAATACCGAAACGTTTTTATCTCTTTATTCCTAAACAAGTAATCAAATGTTTTTACAACTTATCTAACATTGAAATAGTTTTTTATTTAAAGCAATTAAACGCTATTATCTGTTATCAAATCGAAATTATATCGACTCATAAATAGCTCTGAATATGAGTTTCTCTATTATTCAGACAATTGATTGGATTGTATAACAAATTTGAGAACAAAAACTCAATTTCATAACTCACCCGAAACTCACTTATTATTTATTCATCAAAATAGTGATTAAATCAAATGAAAGGCTATTTTTGGACACAAATTATTCACTTTTTTATTTCTTTTTGGTCTCAAAATTTGTTTTTCTTTGCTTTCGAAATAGACTTCGAGTGTAACAAAAAATTTTTGCCATTAAGTCAACAGAGAATTGTTTGAAATAGTTTTTTGGAAACATTTTTTCTCGTCTTTCAAATAACAAATTGAAAACATTTTAAACGCTTTTTATTCTGAGCACAACTATTGACCGAAAGCTCTTCAGAGGGCTATCGATGGGACAGAATTAACTTTTCTCAAAAAAAAAACTACTAATAAATGGATTTATTTTTAAAATCAGACTCATGTAACTCAAGTAGTTGAACGATAAAACAGAATGAACAAGCAAACCTTGGATCAATTTGATCGCCATAGGGAATAGTTCAATTACCTACTTGGATTAAGTGTTTTACTTTTTTCAATTGGCCCTGTATCAAAGTTTAGAATTCAACGACTCAATTAACTCTAAAATCGGTTAACATTACTTTTTTTTGGTAATTTTATTGAATAAAAAGCAAGAATTTATGGGAAAATTTCTTCACAATCTATTAGACTTTACTGATGTGTGTGTCAGAAGCCCTTTCAGTCTGTCCTAATTGAAGGACTGTATCCGCCACTGATTTTGACGTTTGAATAATAATTGACATTATTTCGACAGATTTTGTGAGCAGACGATAAAAACTTCGATTGTCTTCTTCTGTCTATTATTCTGTGCTCTTCATTCTGTTCTCAAATTCAAATGTAAATCACATTTTTATTGTCGTCGAGTGATTGGAGAGATTCTGCCGGAGTCTAAGTCTTTTGTCTTTTGTAGTCAAAGAAGACTACATATTATTCTCGACTAAATTTTATACATTATTTTTTGAGAAATTGATTTTCTCTTTCCTTCTCAGAGAGTATTCTTTACATTAAATCTGGAATTTTTTTCTCCATTTCTTTCACAAACTTGTCTTACAATAAATTTTTTACAGAACTGAAAACTTTTTTCCAATTTTTTATTCCTTTGAAAACTTAACGTTAGATTTAACACAAATAAACTTCACCCAAATTGTTAGCTTTCGATTTGTATACTGTTCCTTTTATTCTGTGCCTATGATTTACAGAATATTCTGTATTCCAAAACTATTGATCAGAATTGAAACGATTTTCTCTGAAGGATAGCTCGATATGGGGCCTAAAACCAAATCCATGACTTAGGGTCGAAATAATCGATTACTCCCGGGAACCAGAGTTGGCGGGCAAGTCATGGGCTTACCCTTACTTATGTTCTTAAGTTCTTAGGAAAAGCATATCCAGTGCTGGTGTCTTTAGTTATTCTGTCAGAGTTTGAGGCAAATGCGTGACCATCTCTGGATGTGCTGAGCGCCTGAAACTACTATTTTTTCTCGTTTACTATTCTTGTATCAGATTTTTTTTTCAGTGAATAACTAATAAATTCTGTAAATTCGGTGACTTTCTGTTTGTGACTTAAATTTCAGGCTTTTCTTATCACTGACTAAAAGAAACTTTATATTCGGGAAACGCATCTGAAATTCAAATAATACATTAACTTATTGTTAAAGGAATTGATTTTTTATTGTCCTCTAATGTTGTGTAGTTTCAGTCGATTTTCGAGTTTGAAATTCAGGTTTTTCTCTACTTTTCTCTGACTTTTGTCTTTCTTCTCATCTGTTTGTTTGTCAAATCAATTACAGTATTACTGATCGTTGGCTTTGGATTTGTGTTTTGGCTCTGTTCTCAATCTTATGTAACTCTTTGGGGTCTTTTTGCGATCGATTACTAGTTTTTCTTATCTCCCAATCTCTTTGAAGCAATTCTTTTGATTATTTTCTATATTTAATTATTATTTAATTAGATTTGAGATAAAAACTGTTTCGTTTACAGTTGTCTCACTCCTTACGAAAGCAACTTTTACTCTGAGAGTTGCAATAAAAAAGTGGTTTTTTTTTGTTTGATTTCGTTTTAATTGCATCAATGAGTTAGTGACCGACAAATTAAACATTTTTCTTGTGCCGATCAATGGCTGTATTCGGAGCCCAAACGGCTTGTATTGCAGTTGTAATGCAGTGACGCTCTAAATAAGTAATAAGACATTTGATAATTCGCTCCATAATTACGGTTTTAGATTAAATGTGAGCTCGACTTCTATAGAAATATCAATTTTTCAATTAATTCAACTCATTTATCGCTCGGCAAAAGCTCCGGTTCAGTCTCTGCTCTGCTTTTTCGGTGAATTAAATTTATTCAAAGCTCTCACTTAATAAAGACTTTTTTGGGTCTTTGGCTAATTGTGAGCTTAACTTCTGACAAATTGTCTCCGTTTGATAACCAGTTCTATTAAGTCTCGATTTTTATAAACTTTTCAAAGCAATGAACTGTTGGTACAACTCATAAATTGCATGTTTAATGAAGTTAATCACTCTGTGAGTCCTCATTAAAGGCATTCGTCTGTATTTTACAAATGAATTTAGTTTCAGTTTTTGTGTCTCTTCTTTCGAAACGTATAAAATGCTTACGAATCGGAAATTTTTGTTTTCATTCAATTTGTGACTAATTTTAATTAATTTATGATTTTCTGTGCAGTGAATCTCAAACTCAACAAATGCATGAATTGGAGACCAAAGAAGAAAAGAAGGGAACGACTATTGATATACAGAAACCAAATGATGAGCAGAAAGTAATTGCAAACAACTCGAGTCCAATAAAGAGCTACAAAAGAGACGATTCAGAGGTCTGGCGAAAGTGTTTATTTCAATTAAATAAAGGTCTTCGTAAGAACTGGAGGGCCGGCATCACAAACGACGGACGAATATATTATCTGAAGTAAGTCTTAATGAAACACTTGTTTGACTCCAAACACAATGTTTGCGATAATTGCTTTCCATTGGACTTCGCTCTCAACTGTGATTCTCCTCTATTTGTCTGCACTCAGATCTAATCCATTGATTTATAGCCTTTCGATATCTGTAATTATTTTTCTTCTCTAAAATTAGTAACTTTTGATTCTTTGATTCATTGCGTTTGGAGTATGGCTTAAATGTTAATCATTTGTTTGTGTCATCAGTTTAGTCATCTATTAGTTTCTCTTTTCTGTTCCATTTGTGGGGTTCCTCTCCATTCCTCGCCATTCAATTCTATATAATAAATGATTTTCGTATGAATTGAGTGAAAACTATCGCAAAACTATTGCCGACTATTATCTCAATTATATTTCAAAAGACTAACAGAAAGAAGAGTTTGACAGTCATGTGGCTCTCCTCTGTGTTTCATTTGAGGACAGAGCTATCGATTGAAGTGGAGGTTGTCTTTCGGTGGCAAAGATGCCGCGACTTCCACCGCTCTTTGAAGTTGATACTGTCTGCCAGTGCAGTCTATGGCAGGGTATTCCCGCCAAAGCCTGCCTTCTATTTAGCGATTCTGTGCAAAAATAGTCGTTAAGAGTCGTCTAAAGTTCTTAAAAGTCAATTAAATGAATGTTTTATTTGTTATTCAAAGGAAAGGACCGAATGAGTGCCCATTATTTAAAAAAATTCATTCATTGCTAAAATCTTGATTCAGATTTCAAATTATGTGATGACATTGAATACCGATTATAAGCATAGATTAATCAGAAATTTTCCATTTGATTGCCATTAAGTTTTCCCGGATTCAAATTTTATTTTTATCATTGAATAAGATTCGAGCGATTCTCGTAATTCTCCTAATGTTTGTTGAAATATGCGATTGAATGCTATTTTTCCCTTTTCTTTGCATTACTCATATCCCGACACAAATTTCCGTAAAATACATTTCCATAAGTTATTTATTCTGGAGTTACGACACAATAATTGACTGATCAGTCAAACTCATCAACCATTCAATGGTTACGTAAAAAGGATGAAGTGATTCATCATTTGATTTCATGCAATCATTTATTCTAAAAACATGTCTATATTGTCGTCATTTCGGAGAAATTCGGAGAAAACAAAAATATAAGTAATATAAGTATTAAAAGTAATTTAAGTTTAGTTAATCATCGAATTGATTGCGAATCCAATTACCAGTAATTTACAGTAATTGGAAACGAACTCAGTTTTTGAGTCTATGAGAGTAACCGAAGCATTCAATCCTAATATCAATGAACCAGTAATGGCTCCCTTTCCTCGTATTTCGCTAATGATATTTCTCAGTGAAAACTATTTGGTTTTGAGAAATATTTATCTGAACTTTTCAAAAGTCTTCTGGAAAATGAGTTTTCAATACAAAACAAATGGTCAACAGTTTTATTAATGAATTTTTTTGCTTTACTCCTGTCTTCCGAACAATGGCTTTGAGTTGAGCTCAACTTTTCCGCTATTTTTGTCCAAAAACTGTTTGAGTCGACAGTAAATAACTTTTTTTCTTGAATTTAATGATCGTTTAAATTAAAATTTATTTCCTTTCGACTGATTTTTCTTTTACTCGTTTTTCTTATTTATTTTTTCTACAAATTAAATGAAAATCAATGGATAGTGAGTTGTGTTTAAGTATTTTCAGACATCTCTTATGAAACGAACGTTTCGTTTATTCCATTCCTTATTTCTCATTCACAACACAATCATTGAGTCTTTCAATAGCCAAGTATTGTATCTTTTATTCTGTTTGAAACACAATAGAAAAGTTATAATTGTTTTTCTTATGTCCAAACTTCTTGTGAATAGTTTATAACAAAAACACTTTTAGCAGAATTGCCTCAAAAGCCCTTTTTGTCGGATGAGTTAAATACTAAGTATTTTATATCCATTTTCCTTATTATGTAACTATTTTTTCGCTTAAATCTTATAAAAATGTCTTAAATGGCGATGAATTGTGGGAATTATGTGAAATGAATTCCCGCAGTAAGTGCTTCGTCGAGAAGTCAATCCCCTTTTGATAGACTCCTCTCTTCCATATCGAAGAATAGATTATTTTTTTCAAATTTCAATAGTATTGAAGACAGGCCTCAATGAATTCAATCAAATTTATAACACAATTATTTTAATTGAATATATTTTTTAAGTGATGTTTCAATCAATAACCGATTGTATATCTATTGAGACAATACTTCGATTAATCATTTATTTAATTATTTATTAATTTATTGTTTGTCCTATTTTTGTCGTATTTTTATTGTGCGTTTGCTTTTACGCTAATTATTTGTTTTAATATTTCATTGTCTGATGTTTTATGTGTTTCATCTAAAACAGGGCTAAACCTTGAGAAGAGTCACTTTTGGAATCTCTTAATCGATGTCTGTTTGTGTTTTGTGTTGATTTAGCCAATGGTTGAGTTCACGGCTTAGTATCGATGATTAACTGTCGCTTAGATTCTGTTGTCGTTAATGTACTGAATGTTTGTGTGAATGGCTTTCAATGGCTCCCAAAGAATCGGTTTCTCGGATCGCAGATATATTATTCAGTTAATGACTCCAATCCCTTATTGATAGTGTGCTTAACATATAATAACCGGTTGTTTTCGCACAAACTCTCCTTATTTTTCACTTTATGCTAAAATTATTATCATTTTTCTCAAACATATGATTAGAAATACTTTTATTCCTCATTTAAATCAGAGTTTATTTTTTAATTACAATTATTTACAACTTTTTCTTCTGAATGTGTTCTCGTCTTTTCTCTGAGGACTTGATTTTGATTTTTTTCAAAACACTTTGTTTTTTGTGGTGGAGTCGCTTTTGCTGTCGGAGTGGTTCAGGGCGTGAGACGCAGCGGATGTGGTTTTCGTATACTTTTCTCTACAATAAAGACATTCATTCATTCAAATAGTCATCTTTGGAGACGACTATATTCCGGACGCGTCTAAAAAATATTTTTGAATTTAGGTCTCATAAAAGTCTAGAGATTTTAAGACTATTTTTCAGAACTATTTTTCAGACTATTATTTGTCTTTTTTGTTCGCTTTGCGCCTAATTTCATATGTTTTTCAGCTTATTCTCAACGACCGGATCGAAAGGACAGACTAAAAATTACTTAATTTGATGACAATCATCAAAGTCTAGATCTAAGAGTTTTATTATCCATAAAAATATACTTTGATTTCGTCGATAATTCGTTTCTCTCGTCTCTGTTTCTCATATTTTGGTTCAACGGATGTGAAGAGTGTTTGGCGCGAAATCTTTTATGGTTTCCAGATGTCAACGGTATTACTCTTCTGTCAAACTCCTCATATCCATTGGGTTCACATAACTGTCCCCTCAATCTATGGCTAATAGTTGTCCACTTCTGCCAATACATCACTACTAAGGGAATAAATAGTAATTTAGTGACAGTTCTACTCATTTACCGCCGATTTTTGTCTGAGTCCTCATTGCAAACAACTCTCTAAGAGTCTAAGGGAAGTCCCACTCAGGGCTTTACTCAGAATATCACTCAATTTCCCAATCATTCCAATGATATTTTCTTACGTCTGTTCTTATTTGCCTTCAAATTAAAGGTTATCCTATAATTAGCTAAAACTTGCTTGATAATCAATTAATTGAATTTTGCGAATTATCCAATTTCTGAGACTAATTTGATATTGACTTTGAAAAATTCTATTAAATTCTTATTAAATTAATGAGTAATTGAACAAGGTCCAACAGACAGCCCACCATCTATTCTGAGCGTCTCTATTAATAAACTAAAGAATAAGTTTTATTGTTATCTAAATTAGTTGTGAGACAAATAAAATCTGGGGAACTGACTGTCACTACCATTTGGAGCGTTGGGAACAGCATTTGATTCATAATCTAATCACTCAAATGTGTGTTGAATTCATTTAAGTTCAAGTGTTGAACACATTTGATATGTTTTACACTTTTTGTAAACAATTCACGAAATTTTCATCTGAAGAGAGAAAATCTCTTAAAGACATTCACTTTTGAATTCTGTGAATCCATTAAAACATTTTCATATAAACAACTTTTTTGAAACATTTGTTTTTATCTTTATTACCGATTGTTTGGTTTGTTTGATGAAAGAATTCACGCATTTTATAGATTGAACCAAAAAGTCGTATAATTCCCGAATTTTATTAACAATTTTTGCCAAAAACCTGAGTTATTGTCTAAATACACGAAAATATTAGTATTTGTCTGAAATGTTTATGTTTTCGATTCGCTATAATTAAGGATTTATTTTCATTAGAATTGCATTAATTTTGACAGAATTGCATTTTACTCGTTGTGGCAGAGGGTGTGCCGCAAGAAATGGCTCAGTGGTAGCACAGCTGTTCCAATGAGATAATACTGTTGTCAAAAATGCTTGGCTCGCATCATATGTTAGATAAATGGATGGATATGTTGTTCATTGAATTAATTTTGATTGTGTGGACACAGAATCTAATTCTCTGATCAGTTGAATGGCTGCAAACGATCTCTTGAGTGAGGAATACATAATGAAAATCAATTTCTCGGTGAAACACAATCCATATCTTTGATGCCGTAATCGAAGTGCAAACAGAGCCTAACGTTGAGCTGTATTTTGGGCCAACCTTTTTGGGAACAGTGAGGAAAAGTCAAGAGTTTCTTGTGATATATCGTATTGTTGTTAATCGGAATAAAGGATCGTTACTCATATCAGATCCAGTGCTCCGTTTACTCCACTTCTTATTCTTGGTTTTTGTTTTTATCATAAAATTTATAGCATTTGTGTTTCCGTTTCATATTAATTGTGTTCAGAAGAGTTGAAATGTTTTTCAAACTTGAATACAATTTATCAAATCTGAAGCCATTGATAGTTAATAGAGTATAAAATTTTGTGCATCACTTCAGTCCCATAAAAGACTTTCTTTTAATTATAATTAAACTCTTAATTCAGAGGACTGACTAAATATTTAGGAAAGTTATCACTGAAAATGTGTTTAATGCTTATTATGTTTTCAATATATGACTCAAATAATCACTACTTTGTCAGTAAAAATGGCAATAATTATACATTTTTGTGATTAATATTAATAAATGTAAACAAAATTTTTGAGTCGAATACTATTTTTAGTTTAAAATTAATGTAATTTCGTCTTCTCTTTACTGGAATTTGTTATTCAGAGTTTGTTTTCAATCACTTAGAATGTCGTTTGTCTTGTGTTTGAGACCTTATATCCCAATGTCTGTCCTCATCACAGATAATGAGTTCCCCACAAGTTTTGCATACTATTCCTCGATATTTTGAGTGTTGTGTTTAACCCAATATTTGGAACCAAACCCCAGAGAAGTGTCCAAAAATATTTGCTTTGCTGTTAGGTTGAGCTCAGCTCTAGTGTAACAGTTGTGCCGAAGATTAACTAACTCTTTGATTAATGAATTTTATTGAACGCAGAGTTAATCTCATTTCTCATACATTGGTATAACAGTAGACAAAAGTTATACAATAAATGAAAATATAAGACTTGAGTCGACAAACGTCTCAACTTCTTTGAGGCAGTCATTAGTTGATTAACGTTTTGTCGCCATTCCTTTTAATCTCTTTGTTATATACTATGAATTAATCAGTTGTTCATTGAGTTCAGGCTTTCAGTGATGTGTTGGTTGTGAGCCCTTATTCTCTTTGCCTCTCTTTTATTGTCTTCCGGTTTGTGTCAACGAATCCAGTATTGAATCCATTGTTTTGTGGAAAACAAATATTAATATTGGATGCGATCGAAAAGCAAAAGGAATATCATAAGAGATGCTTCAATTGGCGTTTGGGCCGTCAATTGCCTTCCGAGCGACTCAACCAATTGTATGGCAACTCCTGTTCCTAACTGTTAGCAATTTTCGATGAGGATGAGGGCAGAGGCGCTCATAGCTTAGAGCTTATAGATTGCAAGAGCACAGCATCTCCTTCGCCGCATCTGCGTTAAGGATAATGTAATGGTAGGAATGGTTATACTCTATGCCTGTAATGTTGATTCTGATCACTAACCAGAACTGCTTTTCATAAAATCTTTTCTCTCCATTCGAACGAACGACTCTTTGAAGCGATTTTTTCGCGAAGTCTTTGTAATACTTCTTTTGATATCGTTTTCCGCATTTTTCAAAAAGTGATATCCATTTCAATTGAATTTTATATTCATTTGAGTCTAACCTGAGGTTAACTTCAGCTTTCAATACAAGTCAATCATACGATTAGTGAATTTGCAAATTATATTATACTTTATGTGAAAATATTTCGTTTTATTTATCTCTTGTGTAATACTTTGCTCACAATTGATGTCAAAATAGTTTCCTGTCTATTGATATTCCAAAAGATTGACTCCTCTTCCCTCATCTTCCAAGAAATTGGTGTGAAAAATGGTTTCGGGTATAAACCTATTGGGTGTTCCAACTGCTCAAAAACTAAATGCCAACCCCTCTGACAAAAACATATTAACAATAAATAAAAACAAAAGTTCTTCAAATGGTTTTTCGTCTAAAAATATTATTTATTCGACTCATTGAAGTCATATCTCCTCCGATCTAAAGAAGTTATTTTCACATCTCTTTAAGAGATTGGTTTCTCTTTTGTTTGTCGTAAAAAATTGTCTTATTTTTCGTCTCACTTTCGCTTAATTGAAAAAATGTCTTCACTTCTGAACTATTCCTCTAATGATTGGATATAAAGAAAATACTCACAAAATAAGTGCTATTTATCGCTGAACTGATGGGCAATAATAGCACCTGTTTTTCACGTAAGGCCAGACGTGCCAATCGACTACATATCAGGTAAGGGTTGGGTCCTTAACACTCTTATATTCTGTTCAATGAATTTTGACGGAAATATTTCGTGTTTTTTGTTTTTCATTCGTAAAAAATGTAATTCAATTAATCGATTCTCACGACTCAACTAAAACAGAGATGTTTTATCTCAACAAAGCCTTAGGCGTTATATTCTGTGCAACCCTTTCCCTAATGTTCTGATATGTTTTTGATTATTAAATCAATAGGTTTTGCATAAAATCAAATCCGTGTTTAACTTTGAGAACAAATGATTAACACTTTGAACGCTTCGTTTGGTTTTGTATCAAAAAATTGACAAAAACCTGTCTTTTGTTATAATTTTTCTGCAAAAATATTAATAGTTTTTTAATATTCTGTTTGCAATAATGAGTGAAATAAAAGCAAATCCATGTATTACCAGATCCTTAATGACTGCCTCAAACTGTTCTCAATCATTGAAAAGTTTTTTTCAACAGTGAAAGTGATAATCGTAACAAAATTTCACGGCTTATGAACAGAGTATTCCTGTTTTTACCAGATTTTTCAACTCTCAAAGTTCACAAAAACAGTACTTATTTTCTGTTTGGAAGCATTAATTTATTGCTTGGATCGCCCGGAATATGGGAATTCATATAATTGTTGGGTTCTGACAGTCATTAGAATATTATTAAATGATTTGAAACAGAAAACTATTGCCATAATGATTGCGTTGATTACTATTTTCGGTTATTGAATATTCAATATTTGCCTCAAACCTTTGCTTTTTGATGCACTCCTAAATCGCTTTTTTCGTATTGGAATTAGTTATTGACTAATGAATGGCTTAATATTCAATATTTACATTAGTTTTACTTTTGAACCTCTATTTCGATCGAAATAATGCATTAGTTCCACGATTACTCCGGAAATTCATTTGAAAATCAGCTTTTTTTCTTAATTCATTTTTATAATATTTAATATTCTGGTCTCCCCTTAAGACAAGAGTTTCTTTTAAGTCAACGTTTTTTTTATGACTTTAGCCGCCACTCATAGGAAAGCTTTTGGGGTTTATTTTTTGAATATTTGCTTAGTTTTTGATTGAGATTGCGATCAAATAAGTTATTCTGTTCTGTACCGCAACCCTGTGCTCGACTCTTCCGTTTATTATGAATTCTTGTGGTTATAGTTTTGCAGATTAAGCACTTTTGTAGAGTAAACCCCAAAACAAAATTGTTATACACTTTGTGTCAGAACTTGAACTCCAAAATGAAATTCTCGAGAGAAGTATAGAAGTATTTATAGTGAAAAATATTTTCAATTTTTTTCATTCACTTGAAATTTGTTTGGAGAAGAGATTACAAAAATTTCATTGATGTCATCTTCAACCAGGGTCTCCATTCTGGGGGAGATCCAGTCAGTCGTCAGTCAGGCGATGTTTTCTGTGGCTTTTCGGTGTTTGTCTACTCTTTTGAGATTCTGTTCTAAAAACATTTTTTTCCAAACTTCTAAGTGAATAAATAAAGCGATCTTGGTAAAATCAGTTTTGATTGTTGGGCTATTTATGTGTTGACGTTTGCAGATGTGATGAATAATTCAGATATTCCTCAAAATAATCGACAGTTTTGGCGCTCAGAACCAAAATTTATTCAAAAGTTTTTGAGTTTAATTTTTCACAGTTTTGAAAGTTTTGAAGTCTTGTGAAATGCAAACATTGAGGCGATTTGTCACACAATCTGTGCCTTTGTTTTCCATCTTTGTATTACTTTTAATGAATTTAGTGTCAGCTCAGGTGCTCTCAATACTTGAAAGGATCATTTTCTCGTTAGAATTCAATTTAATGTTAGACTAATTTTCTTCAATTGAAAAGTTAAGCCTTGTTTTTATCTACACTTCTCTGAATAAATATTTTTAGAGCCAAGAGTTTTATTTCTTTTCCTTTTGTCTCTAATTTGTGTCCCAATTCAGAGATGAACTTATTCTGTCAGACATTCAAATCTTGGCCTCTCTTCTAATGTCAGTGATTTTAGACAACAGTTTTTTATTAGATTTATTTTGCTATAAAATTAAGTTTCTATTTATTGAACACTTGTTCTGATTAACCGAAACATTGACTCCTTTAAGGGTTTAATAATAGCCGAGTCTTACATTGGTATCAATTTTTATCACTTCTGTATAACAACTGATATAACGTTATATAATATATTGATTTTAT
Source organism: Punctoribates punctum (assembly GCA_034698165.1). Lineage (NCBI taxonomy): Eukaryota > Metazoa > Arthropoda > Arachnida > Sarcoptiformes > Punctoribatidae > Punctoribates > Punctoribates punctum. The sequence continues at coordinate 25,292 of JAQGBD010000118.1, forward strand.
ATCAAAATATATTTCACTCATTTTGGTAGACATTAAATGTGATATTAATTAGATTTTGCACTAAAATCACGTCTCATTTGATCGCAATCTCTATTCGATCAAAAGTCTAATTGATTTCTTGTAATTTGTCTGACATTCCGATCGAATAATATATTTAATGGGAATTTGATTGAACTCAGAGTTGTGTTGAATATCATTAGCAGACGATTAACACTGTTTACTAACACTCGAGATATTGTCATTTCTTTCAATAAACTCTGTAATAAATGTTTTGTTTTATTGATTTATAAAAATGTTTGTTTGACTCAAGAAATTATTTAATGAGAGATCTCTTGTAATCCCAAAACGTTTAGGTTTTGTTTGTTGTTTCTGTTGTTGAATAAACTGATAATAAGTATAATTTGTGTTAAGTTTTGTTCAAAATTATGTCAAATTATATAAGATTTGTGTTTACATAATAAGAAAGGATTAGAGTATTTGAGAAAAATAAGTGTTCGTCACATTTGTAAGGATTTCATTGAGTCGTAACCCCTTTTACTATTCTCTCGGTATTCATCACTTCTTAAGAATAAAAGTTTTGAACTTTTGAATCGAGTTTTTTGTAAAATTTTTTGTTGAAAAGCCTCTGATTTATTAGTCGATGATATGAAGAGTTGCCTCAATTTGTGTGTATTTTTGAAATCAAATGGCTTTTCATCGAATCATTTATGAGCCAAACGTTTAAATAAAATATAAACTATTGATGTTTAGAGCAGTTTTAGTCCTCTATTCAGACCTATCCGTGGAATACATGGAAATTCCTATTTTTTGTTGACCTCTTTTCAGTGATATCTCTGAAGAATTTAATGTTTTCTTTTTATTTGATTTATGACATATCGAAAGAGATTAATATTTTAATTGAATTTTTAAATAAAAGTCCATTTGAGAGGAAAAATCAATTTTTACGACTGAAGTAATATTTTTTCGGAGCGTTTCATATATCAAACGAAATAAAACTTAATATAAAAATTTGATAATAAAAGCAAAAATAAATTCGTATTTCGGCTAAATTTAAGAGATATGAGGAATAACTTTAGGCAAATAAGTGATCTTTTTCTCCAATTTCGAGTCTTATTTGTGTTTCGCCGGTAGTCGTCAGCAATGAATGACTTTTCTATACCCGAACTGAATATCAAATGGTATTTGTATAGGAATTTGATGCCAAACATTAGTCGACTCTCATTATTATAGTTTGATTGCAATTCGCATTTGTATTGAAAAGAGTGAACAAACAATTTGTTTCGCCAAACGCTTATCCGAAGTCTCTTCACTAGTTTTCATCAGAAAGCATACCCTCTTTCCAGTCATCCATCCATTCATCAGGAGTTTGGATGGAAGTGCGCCTAAACTTTTGAAAAGGGCTCCAACTCTGGGCTAAATTTAGACAACATTACTGTTATTTTTTCTTGCGTTGTATTAACTCTGTTTTGGGTGCACTGGAGTCGACACCACACATAAAACACTTAAATTTCAGTCATTCCTTTGCATATCCCGATTGTGGCTCATATTCTGGGGTACAGTCCTCTCGCCTCTCAATAAGCTCTGCTCAAACTCCCGGTCCGACACTAGGCATGGGATAGCAATCCATTGCCTCTACAAACATGTTGTCTATTGAATGGTGTGATTCTGTTTCCATAACCACATGAATATGATTTTCTAAAATCATTTTTGGCTATTCCTCAAAATTGCTTTTGTATCTCATATGTGGTGCTCCTCTTGACTGCCATTTTTAAACGGTTTTTGTTTTTTGCCAAACCTAAGCATTTGTTGCAAACTTGACTTTAAACCGCTATTAATGTGCTGTCAGTTCAGATCTGTTTAATATTATTATATCTGTTTTGAATACATCGACTGATATGTGTTATCAACGAAGTCGTCCCTCTCTTAAGGCTAATGAGTTTTCGAAATTGAAGAACTACTCAATTAGTTGTCGACCCTCTCCTCGTATATATGAAAAGAGTTATTTGTGTTATATTTGTTGCACTCCTTTATCGCGACAGTCATTACTTGTTTTTTAGTTGGTTTTGGATAAAGTCTTTTCGTCTAATATATTGTATTTTTAGTTACATAACTGTCAAACTCGTTAGCAATTAGTTATTTTTAGTGCTCTCCTGTGTTAAAGTTCATAACACTCGTGTGATAGGACAGTCCTCCTGTCCTAATGTGCAATGAGTTCATTAAAATACAGAATCAAATCCAAACTCAATTCAAGGTATGTATGCATTGATTCAAATGATTCTCTTAATAGTCGTTTGTTTTTATTTTTATTTTATGCAAAAATATCACAATTTCTTTGACTTTATATTTAATGTTTTCCAATGGGTTTAACTTAAAGTAGGCTTTCGAAGGCTTTCTGTGACCCAACAAACAAAAAAGTGAAGGTTTGTCAGCCTTTACAGCAATTTATTTATTTCTTTTGCCAGAGTCGTGAAGATTCACTTTTCTCTATAACAATAAGTTTCAATTCGTGCGCTATTCCTCTCCATTTGACTCATACCCAACATCTTAAATGATATAAATTCGTTGTGAGACTTGTGAGACACAACTATTCTTAAGGTCTATCTTTTCAATGGTTAAGAAGATTGGCTTCAATTTGTTGTAATTCAACGATTATTGCCATCAATTGCTCACAACTTTTGTCTACAATAATAGCATTACTTTCGCAGAGTTTATCACAAATTGTAAACGAGTTTCAAAATTTTTCCTGAATTTCAATATATATTTTGCGAACCATTTGTTTGTCTCTTATATTACTTTCTTTTCTAAAAATATTTTTGCATAATATTTATGGCACTGAATATAAATTCACTGCTTTTTGTGTGTTTTTCGAGATATAAAGTGGTATTAAATTATAGCAAATAAAACTTTTTCACAACTTTTTTTGCGATCGATTATAATGTGTTAGAAAAAAGTAAATCTATTTAGAAATCAAAATAAGTTTCTTATACCAAATGTGAGACATTTTTTCGCTCTTCACTATCAGGTAATCGATTATATTTTACATTTGATGACTCCAACAGAATTGGATTTCCTCTCAATTCACTCACAAATCAAAAGAATTATAGCTTTCGATAGCAATAAATATTTCCTATGGTCTCTCTCTCTCTCTCTCTCTCTCTCTCTCTCTCTCTCTCTCTCTCTCTCTCTCTAAAAATTATTATTGTTATTTATATATCGTTATAATAGGATTGTTAACAGTTCTGATCAAATTTTTCTGATCATATTTTTCTGAGACTTGAGACGAAACGCATTTCATTTAAATTTTATCAATTCTTGAGATGTCTTTCAGTATTTTTCTTCTATTTCTTCCTTAAATCTGATCAATATATAAGTTTATGGATTGGAAGGGAAGTTTATGGATAGGATTGCGAACACGACTCTCGAAAATAGCTCTGCCTTCAGGTCATTATCATTGAAATCGATTCTTTAAAGAAAAGTTTTCTTAAACTTTTGGTGAAATCGATTTTTCGATCTGTTTTTTGTGTGACCAGGGTTTTATCGCTTCACATATTGAGCTTTTATCTAATTTTAGACAAATTTCTGTTTAATCTGTTTTTTATCACTTGTTATGATCCACAAAAAAAATGATTACACGCCTTAAAGGCAAACAAAAGCCATAATTCATAGGAAACACATTTGAGTATAAGGAATGTGTTTGTTATTAAAAATCCATTGTTTGACACAAATATTATATTTGTTTTCGATGCCAATAGTCGTAAACTGAAGGGCTGTAAAGGGAATGTCCAAAAGAGGACCTCTTGTTGCGCCACATAATGTTTGATCAATACTTAACTCTGAAGTTATGTATGGGTTGTAAGGGAGGAGAGGAGAGAGTGTTTGTGCCGTTGGATGGCTTTTACATTATTGAGTAATATATTGTCGTTTGTTTTGGTCACTGAAGCGGTTCTAAACTCAGTCCTTGTGATAGATGTTCTCTAGAGTTGGTTTTAGTTGTATTGCCATCAGAGTCATCCATACCATAGTAATGATCATTGAATGGGCAGAGATAGCATTGCGAGGGTGTCGACAATCAATAGCGGTAGAGTTGGCACCGCTCTGGATATAAGAACTGTCGCCGAAAAAATAGCGACAATTTGTATATTTGTTGGACAGAATTCAGTTGAATGCAAGTCTTGCCCCTCGAAAGGCAACTGAAGAGCACTGGGCCTCAAATGATTAAATATTATACAAACTTATCTTAGTTTAGATCACAATTTTTCTGTTCCTCTTCTTTGATATCATTGTATGGGAAAGAAAATAACAAAATTTAATGTTTCCTATGCTTTGAAAAATAAAATTCTTGACAATCGATATGAAACTGAGTCCGCATTAAACCTATTCTTCAATGTCTTATGTCTTGAGTGCATTCAAACACAAGTTTTTTGTTCGTCATTTAGGAAAATACTGTCTTTTCTTTCATGAAAATGGGATTTACATTAAATATTAAATAACTTTTGATGAACTGCTTGACTATAGCCAATCATAAGCATAACTACTATCCGACACAATTGAATGAAGAGCTCTTTTTTACCACTAATGCCTACTTCTGATCCCTCTTTCCTTTGCTTTTCTTTTCCAATATTTCACTATTCAGTGGATATCATATGAAAAGCTTTTTTCTCATATTATATAAAATGATTTTTTATTCAAACAATTCATTCAAACTAATGCTCATATTTATTGTGTATTCTTTGTCTGTTTCTGTAGTCATGAGTCGAAGACAACTTCATGGCTGCCGCCCATCGAGTCGTGGAATGGATCCGACGATCACTGCCTTCCTTATGGCTGGGAGTCAGCCGTCGATAAAGAGGGAAAAAACTATTTCATAAAGTGAGTGGAATATCAAAATCAACGAAAATCTCATTTCAAATGTAGATTTTGTTTATATATTTAATAAAACTCGAAAAATCCAATTTATTTTCACTCCTTTTTCTCTTTTACTCGTTTCCCATAAAATGATTTCATTAAATTAGTTTTGAATATAATTTTCTAAATTACTAATTGAGAGGATCTCTCATAAAAATAACATAAAAAACAGATGAAATCCTCACTTAATTATTGCCATAAATTTCTTTTCGGAGAAGTTCTTACAGTCGAGAGAAAACCCGGAAATATATTTCGGGTCCATATTTGCCATTCGAAGGAACAGTTGTCTAATGATTATATCAAATAATTCTCTCGCAATAAATCGATTGTATTTCATGATTATGTGAACAGGAGTTCAATGAATAGAATATTTTCGAGAATTCATTTTCTTTTACAACTTTTTTGCCATTTTTTCGGCACAAAAACCTTTTTATGATTTGTTTCTTCTTTTGGCAAATTATTATTATCTTCTAAACTATTGCCTGAAATTATTGTGAAATTATACCCTCATTACAATAATCATTGAACTTCGCAAAAATGTTTTTCGTTTCTTTTTTTACCATTTTATTTATGAATTTTTCAAATGAATCGCCGAAACAAAAACAATATTTGTTTTACAGTTCAAAACATTTTCAGATATGCCATCACTTTTGTAGAACTCCTTTGAAGTCCTTATCTTTTCCGAAACTAATATTATTATTATCTCATAACGAATACCTCTTTATTGATGAGCAAGCTCACTTCAAATTTTAATGAATTCATTTGAAATTTAATTTATTCTTGGATTTAATTCTGGCCAAAAGCATTATTCTATTCCAATCGTATTATAATAAAAGATAACTAGAGCTATCATTGAAAATTAGCCTGATTCAATCATTATACCCTGGTGCAATTAGAGAGTTATATCCCCCTCTGGTTATGCTTTTGCTGAGCGCCTGCTTCTCCTTCTCCTTCTTCTGATTAATTTGTTGAATCGGTTCTAATTAATTACTCAAAAGGTATGTTTGGGTAATGAAAAAAAGTTTGAAAATTTAATTTCATTTCTATCTTCAGTCAGGCAGTGAAGAGATATATCTTTAAATTTAATGTTATCTCATATCTGATCCCTTCCGGCTCTTCGCTGAGACGTGGCTTTTGATGAAATATCGAAATATATTTCCGTCGATTGAGAAGAAGAGATAAAATGAAAATCTTTTTCGCTTCCATTCCGTGAATACACTTAAGTTCCGCAATAAATATCTGAATAGTTTTTAAAATTTAATGTAATTTTAAGTCAAATGATTTATTCTTAGCGTTTGGTTACTGTTTGCCAGAGTTTTTAGAAAATTAAATCTCGTTTTTGTTATCACATGTTTGGACATAATTTAAATATAAATGAGTTTATATTTAAGTAAATATAATTACTTTCGTCTAACGAACTATTATTCAAAATGTTGGAAACGGTACCAAAAAATGGCCGCAATTACCCTGAATTGTAGCGAATAATTAATATCTGTTTCATTAAAATTAAATTTTCTTTATGTTCTTGTTTTGGATTTTCAATGGTATTAATCTTCTTTCAAATATCTCTCGTTTTAGTCGAGTTAATAGTTGTCGGAAACAATTTCTCATTTAAACTAATTATGAATTTTCAATGAAATTAAGTTTTTATTCAAAACTTTTGATTAAAGAATTGAATCCAAAGAATTTCATTACGAATGTTATGAATTATTTTTGATATTAAGTGCAAACACTTTAGTCTTTGTATATATTTTGTATAATTCAGAATAATGTTAAGTAATGTAATCTAGGACGATCAATGCCAATCAATCCTTTTGAGTGGCCTGTGTTTTGAATAAACTAGATCAGAATAACTAATGATCATGCACACCATTCACGTTAACATATTTGTGTAGGAATTTAATGGCAGTTCTGTGAATATGGGTATTCCCGTTCACAATGGCTCGACAGCAGTGGACAACCTTGCTCTTATTAATAAATTAGTTATTGATTTTAATTTTAATGATATTTGTCGGCGTTTCTCATTTGCTTTAATAACTTTAACCTCTTTTGTGATCAATTTTGTTGAAATGTCATTCAATTATTGAAAACGTCTCTAAATTATAAATAATTAAATAAGTCTTTCGGTGATTATCTATAATTCAATATAAATATAATTTCATTTTCAGCCGATTTTGAGCCTTGAATTCAAAAACATTTCGATTTGTTTTTCGTTGATTTATGTGAGAAAATGAACAACAAATTCATGATTAGTCCGACTTTTCAATTAATTTCAATTAAAATACCATTTAATTGAGTAATAAATATAAATAAATGGGAAAAGATTCCCAGATCAATTCCTTTGATAAATTAAAATCGATTTATTTGAAGTCCAAATCATTGCAATTGTTGTTGTTTTTGAAGTCCTGACCCAACTTCTTGGCAAAAGTATTTCGAATCGAATTGTTCCGATCATTTCAATAATTTGAATCAAGAATATACCAGCAATTAGTGATCGGGGTCATACAAATTTGCTTTACTAATCGTCGATTCGGTTTTTCCGATCCGAGTCGTGATAACAGATGGAAAATAACAGCAATTTTTGATTTGGTTTTCAAACTTATTAAAGCAATTCATTGATAACAAGATTTAAATTTTGTTTTTATGGTTCGATATTATGAATGCGATTATTATATCAATCATTATATGTAAAGTAATAAATATTTTTGTCGAATAAATTAATATTAAATCAAACGGACGTTTAGTCTATGGATTGGCTGTTGAAATGGGTTTACCATTAATATAATCCATTAACCCATTCATTGAAATGAGTGAAGTAGTTTTTGAATTTAAAATTTTTGAGAACTTCTCCAAAACACGAATTATTTATTTGTTTTCCATTCATTTCATTCAAATATTATTCATAAGCTTTAGTTATAACTTATTTGAGAATATTTTGGTCTTTATTTCGCAGCAATTGTTTGAAATTAATTGACCCGAACTTACCTCGAGCTTAAATTATCCCAACTTTTAATTGAAATGATTTTCGATCTGAAATATGCAAATCGGGTGAAGTCTAGACCTTTCTTTGTTTTTTGTTTCAGTGTCTGTTTCACACAGATATATAACCCGTGAAAATTAGGCCCCGAATCAATTCTTCGAATTGATTCAATGATAATAAACTTGTCATTAATCAGAATATGAATGTATTTTAACAACTTTTTAATTTTCATTTTGAAATGAATTAAAACATTTCATTTGAATTGTTATTTATTATGTCTTCTGAATGAATGTCATTCCCGTCGACAGTAATTCAATTCAGTCTTTGTTTATTTACATGACTTTTGTTAATATTTTTGTTCCTCTTCCTATTTATCCTTGTTTATATCAAAATAATGAATGACTGATCGAGGCTTATGTCTGTCCAAAAGTAATTTTGTTAATTCTTGTGATGGACTCAATCCAAGCATTAAATCATTAAATTTATTTAAAATATAACTTCTTTTGGTATTCAAATTTGAAATTCTCGCTGAAAATTGCCGTCAGTTTTGTGAATAAATTGCATTTTTCATAATTACTCATTAGTTTTAATCTGAAGATACTCTCAATGGAATTGAAATGAAATCTAATTTTTGAGAAATGGTCTAAAAGTGTGCGGAATAACCAATTTTCTGACTTATTTATAGAAAAGATTTTTTTAAGGAAAAAGAATTTCAGAGTTGTTCTCAAAAATATTTTTGGACTAAAATTGGTTGTGATGTAAGTAATGGAGAACTAAATAGGATTGCAATTGATATTTACGAGTTGCTAATCAACTCTGGCATAGGAAAGATATGTTTGAATTGATGGCTGAGTCTAAAAATTGATGGCATATTCACTGAAAGTTTCCTCTTCTGCACCAAAAAGTTTAGTTACGATATTCTCATTCAATTCGCGTTTGAGATAAGAATTTACATAAAAATTCATACAATAATTCACTTTTTATTTATGTCTATATTTTTCTATTTATGCTGAGCTCTCAGTTATAGAAACTTTTGATTTATTCCCCGTTTTATAAGAAAATGACAGAAATAGGCGTCCGATGTGTTCACCATTTGTTGGAATCAATTAAAAATATATTTTAAGATTAAAACTGTTGTCGTATATAAGCCGTGAAATATCATCTCTTCTGTTATTTATAGCCATATCAACAAAACAACGACTTATGAAGATCCCAGAAAAGACTTAGAGGAGGAGCCGCCTCCTCTGCCTCGAGAGGTAGAGCTGGTAAGAGACGCACAGTTGGGCTTCGGATTCGTGGCCGGCAGTGAAAAGCCAGTGATTGTTCGCTTCGTCAAAGAAGGTCTGTGTTGTTGTTCACAGCGGTTAAAAATATCTGAATATTGATTAACTCCTACTGTCAGGCGGCCCGAGTGAGCACTTACTCCAAGCCGGGGACCAAATACTAAAAATCAACGGCGAAGATGTGCGAAGGGCTCCGCGCGAACACGTCATTGAACTCGTGAAGTAAGTCCTCCTCAGAGTTTGTGATCAATGATCTCATCTCCAAAAACAGTCACAACTGTTGTTCTCTTTATTTTTAAACTTGAAAACCAAATCTAATGCCTCCGAAAAACTGTTCACTTCTTCAGGTCGTGTAAACATTGTGTAGCACTCACTGTATGTCAGCCCTATTCTAATAATGTGAGTTCCCTTTAATCCGATTATTCAACAACTCTTATGCCTTCAACTGATTTATCTTCGATGACATTAATCCTTATTTGTTTTCCCTAACCATTTGACTGCCGGTGCCCTACAGTCCACGAGAAAGTCAGCTCTACTGACGGCTGCAAAAAAGGCCAAATTAAAGAACAATCCGAATAGAGTCCGATTTGCCGAAGGAGTGATGATTAACGGCTCTCCACTATTCTGTCCGATGTCTACATTCGAGTCATGCGTTCCATTTATGCCCAACGTTTTGAAGGTCTTCCTCGAGAACGGACAGACTAAGACTTTCAAATACGACAGCTCCACAACAGTTCAGGTAATAATCCATACAAATCGATGATTAGTGCCGGCGCTCAACAAATCCATTATTAATTTTATCGATTAATTCACTAAAAGGATGTCTTGAATTCATTGGTGGAGAAGCTGTCCATCAAATGTGGCGAACATTTCAGTCTTGTTTGTGAACATATCAAAGCTATGCGTAGAAATAGGTTAACACTTCTCGACCCGAAGGAACCCCTCGCGAAGGTATGCATTAATTAAAGTCAATTTTCTTTTGATTTATTGCAACCCATAATCCACTGCTATGTGCCTATAGATCGCTGCCCGTCCCGGCGCTCATAACCTGCGCTGTCTCTTCCGAGTGATGTTTGTGCCGAGGGATGCCTTCGATCTATTGGAGAAGGATCAAATTAGTTTCGAATATCTCTACAGCCAGTGCTGTAATGATGTCGTTCAGGAAAGGTTTTCACCAGAGCTCAAGTATGAAATAGCATTACGTCTGTCGGCCCTCCAATTGCTTCAGCACTCCATAGACAGTAATTGTATGCAAAACTCAAACGGAAAGGTGAATCTCAAACACATTGAAAGGGAGTGCGGTTTGGAGTCTTTCGTTCCCTTCTCTCTGTTAGAGACTATGAAACGCAAAGAATTACATAAATTACTCAATCATTTCCTGAAACTGAACCAACAGTTGTGTCCGTCGGGACAGAAGTGTCTGAACTCAATCCAAGCGAAGTTACACTACTTAAGAATAATCAGTGATCTGCCCTCATATGGCGCCAAAATCTTTTCGCTCAATATTAGGGACGCGACCACAGAGTCGGGTCTTTTAGTTAGTCCAAAGTTCGGTATAAGTCATGTAAATAGTATGAGAAACTCTTTACCCATTTCTTTGGCCAAAATAGAAGACATCAGTTATATAAAAGTGACCAAAAATGACGAACTCTATTATTGCCTCGAAGTGCAGCTCAAGTCTATTATCAATGATAGGATCTGTCAGTCCCTTCAGTCTCCCCTTCGCTTCGAACTCGAAGACAGAGACGCAGAAGAGTTTGTTCTAATAGTGAAGGGTTACCACAGATTGTTCAACAAATATGACGCCGACTGTAACGACAAAGAGCTGCCCGTATTCTGGGATATATCCGAGGAGTGGTGGAATGATTCGGGTCAGTCCCACTATTAATCTAATTCTGTTATCTATTCAATTATGTGTTGTTTTTCTATTCGACTCCATCCCTGGCTGTGAGGAAATAGTTAATACCTCTCCTCTACTAAAAGTTCATTAATTTAAACTTAATTCTGATAATCGAAACATTTTTATCTTATTTTCGAGTTTAATGTCTAATCGATAGGAAGTGAAGCCAACGCTAAGACTCTTTTTCTAATAAACTTTTAAATCCTATTACTATTAGTCTTGTCTCTCATTTATTGATTTAATGTTTTTTACGTGTCTTTCACTTGTCTTAACTCTATTTTCTAATGAATAAGTTATTATTATCTCTTATTATGTGTTTCCTCTCTCTCTCTTAACGCTGCCTTTATTCAGTCAAACGTAATCTTCTTTACGGATTCGGTACGACTTCTCCATTAATTAGTTCTAACACTGAATGCATTTCAACTAAATATTTGATAATTGATTTCATTGTACTGCCATTATTAGCACCCAGCTATTGTGGTTTACATACCGTAAGAGAGGCCCAATGGAGTTATGCCAAGAAGGGTCAGACCGATCCACAACTCAGAGAAATAGATTTGGCGGTTCCGCCGCCTCGTTATATGACATCAGATTCTGTCAGAGAATATGAACCGAATTCACAACAAATTCAGTCGATTATTGAAAACAACTTCTCCTCTGCTGTCGACCACAATATGAACGAAAAGATGGACTCCAATGACATCGATTTGCCATCACTGGTGTCGATGGAAATCCTTGAGAGCCAAGTGTGTGAACCGGGAATAAAAAACGAGGATATTATCAAAAGAGTCTCAGAGATGAACAGAATGGTGGCCGACGCCCAACACTATTTAGCTGAGGGGGAGTCTAATGACGGAAAACAATCCGATAAATCAGAGCATTTGGAGAACTCTTGGGACACAACAAATGGAGTCAAACCGACCGACTCTTTGCTGCTCTTAACGCAAATTAATGGCAACACTGATAACAGGGCTAATGACAAACAAAATGGTATTTTAATCAATAGCTTTAAACTTATTTTTCTTTTCCTTCAAACGACTAATGGATTTCCTTTTTGAATGTAAAACAGTGAGAGATGTCATTAACGGTGAACTGTCAGCCAATGAGAGCGACACCGATAGTCTCATGAGTCCTAATGAGAGTCCTCTGCATCGGGCGGACAGCGGACAGACCATTAACGCCATTCAACATCTGAATGCTCTGCAATCCAATGCTGTGGTCACAGTCAATGGGGTCAACACAACTCGAGGTCGAACCACAAGTTTTGGTTTACACAGTCCTGATGTCTACCCGAATATGTCTCGAGCGGAACAGGAGCTCATGGATAGTATCAAACAATTGAGATCTGAAGCGGAGCTCAAACTTAAAATTACAAAAGATTTGTGTTTAGACACAGATATGATAGACTTGACTACTATTCCACCCCCGGATACACCCGAAGACATGCATCTCATAGGATCTGGTATTGAATTTCAGGCGACGGAAGATCCGCCCACTCCTTATAGGGAAGACATAGATTTTCTGCACTTTTCCACCGACGACTCGGCCAGAGTTGTCGCAGAATTAGACAACTTATGCGACACTCTCTCCGAACTGCAGTCAAACGCCAGCGACAGGAACTCCAATCTCAGCCAAAACTATACCCAAGATATCGACGACTTTATAGCTTCGATGACAATACAACCCCCGCCCCCAATGAATGACCAAATGGCCAATAATGAGCAGTACTTATCCACTTTCATAATACCTCCGCCGCCGACAACATCTCCGTCACAATTCAGAGCACAGGACGACGTTATCGCGAAATTCTGGAAAGTGACCGATGATATCAAGAAGATGTGTAACAACGAAGAGGTCAGTCCTCGACTTTTCAAACGAGAGGTTCACAGCAGCAGTAGTGGCGAATCCGGTTATGACTCGGCGTTCAACTCCTCATCATTTTCTTCGTCAGTCAGTGATTGGCCCGTCTTTTCAGAGAACGGTTCCCCAAAGCTATGTCTGCCCACAGTTATCGAAGTGACCTCTTCTTCAGAAAGCGAACAATTCTTTAACCAAAGACCAAAGTATAGTAAAAAGTCTGACCAAAGATCTAATGAAAGCAATAGTTGTGAAGATCTGCATATCATCCGAGAAATGAGTCAACAAACAAATGATAGTAACCACAGGTCTGGCAAAGAGTCGCCCTCAACAACAACAACAAACTTATCGCGTTCTCAGTCGTGGAACAGTCTGCCCACTCCGTCCACACCTCCCGCATCCACTAAATTTACAAAACCCCCAATACCTCCCTGTTCGCCGTCGATTCAAGAAAAGAGAAGACAATTGGGTATCAGATCGAGTCACTCGAGTATGAAGAAGAAGCACCACAACCACCACAACGGCTACCATACGATATCACATAACCTTCCGTTAGTCAATGGATTCGGCGCTTCAGAGGCTGTCCGACAGACAACAGATGAGATATTCAGTTCTTCGCAGAGAGATATCGATGTTTTGTTGGCCCGTCTGGAAGAGGTCCACGAAAATAGGCTCACCTCTAGTCAACCGCCCTATGAATGCACCGAAAATGACTTTTTGTGCGCCAAAGAAGCACTGGTCACAGAATCCCGACATTTTGTCACCGCATCCAAACTGTTTGTCAAATGCGCGACAGAGGCGTCGCCACAACTACTGGAATACCTCTTGGAATGCGTTACACTTCTGGAGCGGATGTATAGCGTGGGAGAGATAGTGATCCTGAATATGGAATCTCAGGCGCAGATCACTTGTTTAGTGGATCGCCTCAAAGAGGTGGCCGCCACTTATGCATACACTGTGGACACAGTTCACAAACTGCACGACAACGTATGTTCCCCTTCGACCTCTCCCTATATGGGACTCCTTATGAATCACGCGACCAGTTTGGCCACCAGTTTGAGTGCACTGATGAGGACATTGCGTGCAATGAATGCCTGATTAGACCGACTGATGAACAAAAATTAGTTTTATAAGAGTTTGGTCTCCGAACGGGTGCTAACCGTTTGGAGAATCGATTGCCAGATATTTTGTGCCACAAATCGCAACAAATCTATTGATAGCAGACTTAACACTAATTAATTGTTTTGGAGTTAACTCTAATGAGTTGTTAAACAAATGCAATAAATCTATGATTTTTTCCAATTTTAATATAATTTTAAATTAATTTATGTATAAATCTATAGATATTTCTCTTTTTATATATTAATAGCAATCAATTGCTGACTATTTAACCATTTTTTAGATCTGTTTTTATTGTAAATCAATTGATATATAATTTTTGAGAATTTATTTAAATTATAACAAAATATTGAAATTAATTTCAAACAAATTATGTTTTTTATTCTAATCCTAAAAATCACTCAAATTATTGTCTTTTTTGTTGAAATTTTTTGAGCATTTTTTTCAATTGAATAATGAATTAAAGAAAAATTCATTTCCCGCTAAATATAATCGATTCCTCAAAGAAAAGGATCTTGCAATCAATTGCACACACATTTGGAGGACAGTTAAAGTGTTCAGTTGAAGGACTGTTGAGTTCAAGTTTAGAGGTCATTGCATTGGAGAACACAGCCTTGATTTCGAGGCCATTCCCTTGACTTAAAGGCTATTCCCTTGACTTAGAGGCCATTCCCTTGACTTGGAGGCCACTCGCGATCGAACAGAGCAAGTTCAATGAGGTAAGTGCAATGGGTTCAGGGCCTTTTACTAGTTTTCAATACCAACAAACAAATTATATTTAGAGTAACTCAAAGACAGTATTGTTCTTAAAATTGACCTCTAATTCAGGATAGACTCCATTCTCTCCAAGTTCTTCAAGTCAGGGCTCGTCTTAATCAGAGGTAATCAAGCTCATCGCCAACAGGGGGTAGTTTGTATAGGGGGTATATGGGGTGGTTTTTCACCAGTAAAAATGGCCGTTTCGGTTAAATTGGTTCATTTTCGGCCTAAATCGGTTTAAATTATCCTAAATTGAGTATAATTTACCGAACTTTTCCGAAAATTACCGAAAATATTTGCTTTTGGGGGGTATTTCCAAATTTTTTCGCTGACAGGGGGATATGAGCTATTCCCCCCATTGATGACCTCTTGTCTTAACTAAGAGTCAATTTGTGAATCAATAAAAATAAATCGATTAATAGAAGTCTATTAACCCTTTAGTCATTAAAATGTGGTTTTCATATGAATTAAAATTTGAATTTTATTGAGATTTGATTGAAATTTATATAAAATTAATTAATTTGTGATAAATAATGGATTTAAACATTCGATAAAATGTGGGAATTATTTGAAAAACAATAAAAACATTTAGAAAACACTTAAAACTCAGGATATATTGCATTTGTCTTTATTTCTGTTGGCGTTCCTCTCGGACTCGGCAATGGCTGCGGCCATATCTCTCTCGTATTGGGAGTCAGAAACAGTGGCAGAACTGGAGGACTGGTTGTCGAGCATTGATTGCTGGAGAGCTCGGGCTAAGGCCTCGTCTTCGCTGTAGTTTCCCTGAACTGACTCAATGTTGGAATGGCTTCGAACCGATTGGGGGTTAGCTTTGGGTTTCATTTGGACTGATTTTTGGACCACTTTTTGAGTTGCATTTGATTTGTTTTGTTCGAAGCGTTTGAGAGCAGCGAAACCCGACTGAGAGACCGATGCCTTCTTTCCGACGGAGTGTCCGTTTGCGGTCGGACTACAGCTATGGTCTGCCGGATGTCTGTGTTTAAGACAATGATTGCGACCGCAGTCCGAACACAAGAGTGGAACCAATTCTTTTTGTTTGCATCCCTTTACCGAACACTTATTCTTATAGATTTGGTTTCGCTTTTTGATGGCCGGATCCGACTCACAGTCGAGGTCTATGTGTTGTCCGACTCGGATGTCGGGCAGTTCGCCGCGTTTGACGGCCACCGGTTGGTTACAGAGCGGACATATGGGCACCTGATTGTCCTTCTCGTAGGCGTTCGGACACGAATGCGATTCGTATCGGAAGTGATCCAAACAAAAGATTTTTTGGCATAAATCGCATTTCATTGGAAGGAAATCTGTTTTTGACGGATAATCAAAGAAATTAATGTCTGTTACATATGTTTGCATCAAAAGTGCAAATACTGACCCAATCGGTGACATTCCTTATGAGAACAATGATCTCCTAAATCGGGAAATTCCATCACTTCTTCAGATATGGTATTATTTTAGTAAAATTTATTTAAATTCAATAATTTATTGAAAAATTAAAAAACAATTGATTTAAAGTCGAAATGTTTGCCACAAATCGTTAACTCAATGACTGAACAGATTTGTGGCAAAACATGAGTTTAAATACATTCAGAAAATGTGTCGAATATTCCCGAAAATAATTCAATGATTTCATTAAATGATGTAATTTAGGGATAAATTCACAACAATTCACATGATTTGCAAATATGTCAACAAATCATAAAATACGTCCACTTTTTGCCATCTCATCAATAATGTTGCGTCAGATTAACAATTGAGAATTGACCTTGCTGATTAAACAAACTTGTTAAACAAACAAACTTTATCTCATTGTATTCATCATTAATTCAATTGACCAAGATGAAAAACAGTACAGAAGATACCAATAGTTTGAAATTTGGTAAGAATTGATCCATACTTTAGATGTGAATCATTGATGGAATTGATCACCTTGTTCATTTGTTCTTTTGAAAATGGTAAAGCAGATGGAGATGTGGTGCGTCTGTTCCACTCAGAACAGAAAAAATTCCTGACTCTGGATGACTACCAGAAGAAACAATACGTCTTTCTCCGAACTACGGGTAGGACTACCCCAACGACCGCCACTTCTTCAAAGGCTTTGTGGAAAATAGAAGTCGTAGAAAAGGACCCCTCCAGAGGTGGTGCCGTCCATTCGAACTCATTATATCGGTTGAAGCATTTGGCCACCGGTCACTATTTGGCGGCAGAAGTCGACGAAGAAAACAGTTCAGATCCGATGCGCGATAAGCTGAGGGGTTCGCCTGAAAACCGAGTCTTTCAATTGGTGTCAGTGCCGGACAGCTCTGGCAATTTCAGTATCTTTGAATTGGATGCCACAACACTTAGTGGTTCCCAGGATTTAGTTCCTCAAAACTGTTTCGTCCGACTCAGACATCTCTCGACAAACACTTGGGTTCACAGCACTGCCATTCCTATCGACAAAGAAGAGGAGAATCCCGTGATGTCCAAAGTTGGTTGTGCTCTGAATCGTGAAGACAAGGAAGCGTTTGCTGTGATTCCGGTCTCTCCCAATGAAGTGCGAGACCTGGACTTTGCTCTCAACGCCCGCAAAGTGTTGACCAAAATGTCGGTTGAATTGGAGAAAAAGCAAATCACAGAAAACGAACTGAAATTAGTGACAAAACTCCTCAACGAAATCATTTACTTTATCGCAGACTTGGAGAACGACTCAAAAGGTGTCGACCCTTTCGAGATATTGCCGACACATACCAACAGAGAACGACAAAAGTTATTGAGAGAACAGAATATTCTGGAGCAGTTATTTAAGATACTTGAGGCGCCGTTCACTGATTCCGGAGACGGACCTATGCTTAGAATGGAAGAGTTGAGTGATGTGGTCAACGCTCCTCTCAAACATATCCTCCGCCTCTGCTATAGAGTACTCCGTCTTTCACAACAGAAATACCATAAGAATCAGGAATTTATGGCCAATTGGTTGGGTTTTATGCGAAAACAGTTCGGTTACGACCTGTTGGCGGAGGACACCATCACTGCTCTGTTCCACAGCAATAGAAAGCTATTGGAAAAGCACTTCAACACCAACGAAATCGAGACATTTGACTCACTCTCTCAAGAAGATACTCACCTCTAGTGATTCAAACATCCTATGAATGGGCCATTGATGGGATTGAGCACCTTGCTCATTTAATAGTTACTCAGTTCAATTAATTAGAGGAGTGTTTCAAAATTGATTTGAATTTTTATTCGAAAAATATTAAATTCAAAAACAATTGAAATATATATAAAACTCAATTAATTTAATCGATTTATTCAATTGTTTGGCGGTTTTGACTCAATCCGAATGAGTGGACGAGGTATTCGTCCCCCACTCAGGACTGTGGGTTCAGTCCTCTAAAAAGAAATAGTTTCCGCCCCTCTTCTGTTCGGTGTCTTTGACAGAATTCAATTTATTAATTCGTGGCCTAAAATTGTTTGGATCTCTTCTAAAAGTGATGTTCAATAGTTGGAGGAACCGATTCATTCCGGCCAACAGTGTTTGCGGAGATGTGGCCACTGTTTTGACTGATGGCTCGCCTTCGAAGACAATGACCCGATCGGCCAAATAGGTGGCCATAATGAAGTCGTGCTCCACAACGAAACCGGTCTTCTTTGAGCTCAGAATAAATCGTTTGATGACTTTTGCGGCGACCAAACGCTGTTCGGAATCTAAATAAGCGGACGGTTCGTCGATCAGATAGACGTCCGCCGGTTTACCCAAACACAGAACCAGAGCCACTCTTTGCAATTCTCCTCCGGACAGGTTCTGCACCTCCTGGTCAAGAACTCCCTCAATACTCAGGGGTTTAACCACTTCTGACTGGAAGTGTTGGTGATTGAAAAAGTCGCGAATCTTATCAAAGAGAAGCATACGGACTGTGCCCTCACTCTTGGGCTTAATCTTCTGTGGCTTATAACTGACGTTAAGCGTCGGCACATCAGTCTCTCCCTCATCGGGTTTGAGACTTCCGGCCAGCATTCGGATAAATGTAGTCTTTCCGGTGCCGTTCTCTCCCAACATAACAATGATCTCAGAGTCGGTGAAAGTACCAGGATCAACTTTTAGCTCGAAGTTAGCGCCTAAATGCTTAATCATTGCGGGGTATTCGTAGCGACACATTCTCTTCACTTCCTCTTCGTTGGCGGTCTCCGACACTTTGAACACAAGTGACGTCTCTCTGAAACGAAGATTCTCTGTGGGAACGAAGCCATCGAGGAATATATTGATGCCTTCCCTCACTGAGAAAGGCATCGTTACGACTCCATAAGCGCCGGGAACGCCATACAGACAACAGATAAAGTCTGATAAATAGTCCAAAACAGATAAGTCGTGTTCGACAACAATAATGTATTTGTCGGCGTTTATTAGGTCTCGAATGGCTTCGGCGGCCTTAAGACGCTGTTTGACGTCCAGATAACTCGAGGGTTCGTCGAACATAAATATGTCCGCCTTTTGGACGCAAACCATTGCGATGGCGAACCGCTGTAACTCTCCTCCACTCAGTTCAGACACATTTCGGCTGAGAATGGCTTCGGTCAGGTCCAGCATTTGACAGACAAACTGTTTGTTATCCCTTTCGTTCTTCTTATCGATAAGAGTGGCCACCAGTCCTGAAACGGCTCTCGGGATTTGGTCTACGAATTGGGGTTTGATTATAGCCTTGAGTTCGTCCTCTAATATACGCGTAAAATAGTTCTGAAGTTCAGATCCCCGAAAGTATGTCAATATCTCCGTCCAGTCCGGAGGGTCGGAACCGAATCGACCTGTGATTAGACTTTCATTAGATTTGTGGACAAGTTTTGCGAATTGAAATTCAAACCTAAATTGGGTTTCAGTTTTCCGGCCAATATCTTGAGTGCAGTCGATTTGCCGATTCCGTTGGTGCCGACCAAACCCAACACTTCTCCCGGCCGTGGAGTCGGCAGTCGATGCAATTTGAATGTGTTTTGTCCGTAACGATGAGTGGTCTCCTTATTCAGATTTGAGGGTAAATTAATGATAGTTATGGCCTCAAAGGGACACTTCTTCACACAAATACCGCATCCGATACACAATTCTTCGCTAATTTTGGCCAATTTGTCGTTTTGTGTCACTTCTATACATAACTTTCCCATTCGGACGACTGGACAGGACTTCTTGCACTCCTGTCGGCATCTCTTGGGCTTACATTTGTCGGTATTTACGATTGCAATACGAGTCAACTTGTCCTGAGTGGCCATTCCTCACAGTTATGGTGTCTTTGCTCCGGTTAATACTTTCAATCGTTTATATAAGTCTTGGTCTTTAGACTCATAAATATGTCTTTAATTATATTTAAATAAAAATTAGTTTTGAGGCCAAATATATGACTGAAATCGGCGTTAATTCAGTGAAAATATGCGAAATATTTCGCCGAAAGTCAAATGATAGCCACGTTTTGGTCGAAGGGTTTCACAAATATTACGCAAACATTGAAACGAAAGCATAGATTACGTAAATATTTATTTTAAGTTTGAATTTGTCTTAAATTCTGGTTTTTCAGGAATTGAGACAAAATTCATCTGAATTTGAATGTCTTTGATCTCAAAACTTGTTTTCATTGTTCACTAAATTTGGCAAAAATTAGTCATAAAATCCTTTGGATTCAGTTATTAGTGTTTTTTGGTCACTATTTGGGGACGTTTTCAAAGTTTGTGTCCAATGTCTGTCATATGACTGATATCTGTCATAAAAAGTGTTTCGCTGTTTATGGAAATTGTCTTCAATTTAATAACAAATGAATTTTAATTTAGTTTTGTCTTAATTTTAATGAAGAAGTGATTCAAATGCAATGGAAATCCCGGGTTTTTATTACGACAAACAGCGGAAGAAGTATTTCCGGATACAGTCGGGGAGTAGTGGTCACAATCCTCTGACCAAAGATGATGTCAAAGTTGAGACTTCTTTGGATTTGATCGATGACTACAAGAGAAGCGACCGAACCATTCATTTGCCGCAAACACTTCACAAACAAGAAATCAATTTTCGGACTAAATATAGTCTTCGGGAAGAGTTTATTCGCTCGCATTTGAAGCCAATGACAAAACAGAAGACGTTAGACATGGAAGTGATTGACTACTGCGGCAATAATATGCGAAACCCATCCGTCAGTTCATTGATCGGTTCTCCAGAAAGTAACCGATTGTTTGCTGTCCTGACCGGCGATACCGGTTCTGTTATCTATCAGTTGTCAGTCGACGACATCTTCAGCAAACACTTTGACGTAAATCAGTTAAAACAAGTGATAAACGCTTTCCCGAAACCCAATCGAGTGATAGACATCTCTTACACCAATGGACCCAATAATAGCATTCTGTCGACTATTGTTCACCACTTCCCGAATCCAAATACAATAAATACGAGCTTTTCTTTGAATTTAATTAATGAGCAAGGTAATGGTAATAGTAATGGTAATGGTAATGATAACATCCAGTCAATTATGATGCCCTCCCGACAGGTCTATGAGTTTTCGGAACCGATATTCAGTGGAACTCATTTTGAAGACATAAATATATTGGGGGCCGAGAAACACATCTATTTGTTCAAACCCTCCCATTCCGGGAATATTAAGATTATTAAATCCACAGACAATACAACGGCTCTGAAGATTGGTTCCAACGGAAGCTTATTCATCGCCGGAACAAATAAGGGACAGTTGTCTTGTTATGATGTTCGCGATCTGAACGCTTTGTCTCGAAGGCCGTCCTCTTCTTTCAAACTTCACAACAGGAGTATTGTTAACATTGAGTGTTTGACTGATTCTTATGGTGTGATCGCCAGTTGTCATAACCATTACCTCTGTCTGTCAGACCTCCGGATGTTTGATAAACCAGTTCTTCAGTATTGCAATCATTCAAACAATTGTTCCAAAATCGCTGTCAGTGTCGACCAAAGTGTTGATGTTTTGTGCTCTTCAGGAGACGACAATTTAGTCAGATTCTGGTCTATCAGTTCGGGTAAATTCCTTCACATGTATTGTCCACAACAGGAGAATCGGTTCCGCAATGGCCTGCCTTCGGCTGAGTCGACGACTAATGTTTGGTATTCCCAGTCGTGGAAGTGTCTGAACAATGAGTTTAAATCTGTTGTCTTCGAAATGAATGGAAAGCAGTTAAATGTTATCACAAATAAAAGTATTTTATAATCAAATCATTTATTTTTGAATTTTTGTCTCAATAAAAGTATTATTCAATAAACGGAAAGAAATACTAATTTTATATCAATTTTATGGATAATATCAGAGTTTATCACTTTTTGTTGAGAATGTCTTTAATTTTATTAATGAATTTATTCATCTCTTCGTTCCTCTCTTTGGTCTCATTTTCAAGACATTCCCGTTCTTTGCGATCGATTTCTTCCGACTCTTTTCTCTCCATTTCT